>NDGN011313336.1:0-23366 GCA_002564285.1 Tympanoctomys barrerae | reverse complement strand
CAGAAGCTGCCCCAAGACTGCCTGAGGCTTTGGGGGGACACCTAGACACAAACTATAACAGCAACTGAAATCAGCAAACATTTCACAGAAGTGCAAATGGCCAGCAAACACATGCAAAACTTCTCAACCTCACTGGCCATGAGAGAAATGCAAATTAAAATGACCACGGCAGTCTACCTCACCAAAAGGTAGAAATCAAATAACAAATGTCAGTGAGCCTGCAGTGAGACATCAACCTTTGTGCTTCGCTTCTGGTAATTTTAGTACAGCCATTATGAAGATCATTACGGAGAGTCCTTAAAAACTAAAACTAGTGAGTTATCAGCACAACCGGCAATTGTCAGAAGTTGCTGACTTGAGCCTTTTGCAGCTCAACATATTAATATAGCTTTAATTTTTATACACCATGGTTACACTTTTCTGCTGGATGACTAAGACCAAGGTAAAGCAAGACCTATATAAGTAAAAATGTAACTTTTGCTATCTGATAAGGTCAGTCAAATAACCCCAAGACCACCCACTACTATTCTGGACTATTGGACTAGATCGGGTTATTTTGCTGAATTCAAGTACCTACAATATTTGGACCGGCAACAAGTATGAAAAGACTTTAAAGACTTCTTAAAATACAGCTTCTCTAACAGCAATGAGACACCCATCTCTGACAAAACAAAACAAAAAAGGGGGATATAAATAAAGAACCATTTTGTAGTGAAAAAAATATATATGTGGATACAAAATAGGATAGAGATAGTTACTTTCTCTTAGTTCAATGAGAAGAAAAGTTTGTATTAATATTGTTTAGACAAGATTACCATGTCTGGAAGGGCCAGCCAAATAGCTCAGTGGATTAAAGCACCTGCCAGCAGGCGCAGGGGCCCAGGGTTTGATCCCTGGGCCTGCCGTGCCAGTCCTGCCCCTGGGGCACACTGAGAGGGCAATTGAACCTGGGCGTGGTGGCACGTGCCTGTAATCCCAGCTCTTGGGAGGCTGCCCTGCTCACTGCAGCATGGATCATGACAGCTGAATTCTGGAGTGTCCTGCGTGTCCATCGACAGACGAGCGGATAAAGACAACATGCTATCTGTACACAACAGAGACCTACGCTGCTACAAGATTAACTGGAGTCACTTGCAGAAAAATGGACACATCTTAAGACCACAAGGTTAAGTGAAATAAATCAGACACACAAGCTTAAATGTAGCATGGTTCCTCTTGTATGAGACACTCAAACTGTAAGCAAAACATGGGATAACAGAAAATAGGATATTAGGACTTTCTCAGAGAAGGGGACCAAGAGATAGGGGCACAGAAGGGAAGGAGGATGAAAAATAATTAAGTTTCATTGCCTACGCGTACCAACTCCACAGAAGATCGTGTGCACCATGTGCACAGCCATGTGTTAAGAAAAAACTATAAAAGAAAAAGCTTGGGCTATTTCTACACTACATCCATTACAAGGGTTTTACTGAAAATCTGAACAGTCCTCATAGAGACTACTATGCACTTCAACATATCGCTACACTGGATTTATTAAAATAAATTCATAACCTTCACTTTTCTAAATAGAAGAATACAATTTCAATCTACCAGTGTTTTTGTAGATTGCAGGTACACTCTTCTGAAGTTAAATGTGATTAATATTTAATTGTACTCATCTTCACAGGTACTACTCCCTAGGAGGCGTTTTTCTATGAATCACAACTGCTACTTCTGATAAGTTTAATTCACAGTAAGTTTATAATTCTCACAAGTAAAGTATAATTTTGAGTGATCACTGATAGCAATCATGGGGGACTTCATCAAAATAATTTTTGATCCATATACTAATATGTGTGCAGACTGCATGATGTTCCTTACTGGGAAATCTTTGGGACGGTTAAAAAGTACTTGCTAGAAATGGACTGCAAAGGAGCAGAAGCAGAGGAAGAGAAGGGGGGCTGGGAAGGGGCAGAACGGGGGGCAGCCTGCCCGTGGAGGGCGCGTTCATAGGCGAAGTGGTACAGTGAAGCCCATCAACGTGTAAAAGCAACATGTTGATTTTACTACATTATATTAACCACATTATAATAACTACATTATAGTATGTTAATATAGTATATTAATATATAGTTACATATTGCCTCATTATAGTTAATAATACTAAAATTCATTCCTTTTAGGTCACTTATGTGAGCATGTACTTAATGATGTCTTTAAAACTTGTCACTGCTGAGTAGTGTTCTAAAGCAGGAATAAGAAAGAGATTATTTACTGGTTATGAAATTATATAAGAGGGCCAGCCAACTAGCTCAGCAGATTAAAGTGCCTACAAGCAGGCACAGAGGCCAGGAGCTCAATCCCTGGGCCTGCAGTGCCGGCCACAGCCCTGGGGCGTGCTGAGATGGCAATTGAGGCCGGGCGTGGTAGCGCACCTGTAAGCCCAGCTCTTGGGAAGCTGTAAACAGGTGGATCACTACGAGTCCCATCTAGTAGTAAAACCCTGAACACCCTGTAGACCCTTCCCTAAAATACAAACAAACAAACAAACAAATAAATAAAAAGAAATTATATAAAGCGCTAGTTAGGAAATTGTATAGAGCTCAGACAGCAGAAGTTTATTGCCACTCACTCATCGTCATGCATTTACTTTAAGATGTCTTTCAAATACAAGATACATTTAGATTTTAAAAATCAAAGCAGGGCAGGGGGCGCCGGTCAGTTGTAGAAAACCGGCCTCACACGCACACGCCCTGGGTTCACGTCCTAGCATCACAAATAAAATAGCATAAAGTTTTAGACACACAGCATTGAATCAGCACTTTCAGGTACAGGTCTGTGGCTATGCTTCAGAACACGCAGGAACTTCACATAAATGTCTACTACTCAATTGGCTTAATCAAGTATAAGTGATGTATAGTAATCACAAATGCCTACACGAAGTTAATACACTGGTAACAAAGCTCTATTTTCTAAGGAAAAGTCTTGAGCAATTACTATGGCAGCCAGTGCTCTACGTGGCTGGTGGTCTACAATGCTGGCTTCCTACGTTGATTTGAAAAAGTTTTGAAGTGCCCAATGGACATTAAAACTTACTTAAGAGAAAATCTTCACATACGGCAATTATGCAACAAAGAGTTATATGCGGCTTACCCATAAGAACTCATTAGAGTCCTCAAAAATGGATAGATCGGTTCAGTGTAAACATCCCCACACACAAGCATACATACATGCACATATGATCATTTTATATTTACATTACTTTGACAATCACATTTAGAGCACCTGTTTCCTAAATTTACAGTATACTGGAAATCAGAATGCAAAATAACAATAACAAATTCTTTATGTTTGAGACAAAAATATTCATAGCACTTAAAAATTATTAAATCACCATATTTACATAAAAGAGATCTGAATTATAAAATTTGTAATTTCCACCTTAGAAGATGAAGAAATACAATACACATATGATTTCTAGTGTAAGCACAAAGCAAATGATGACAATGCAAGATCTGTTTTCATACACATTGGAACCTGGGAAGACTTGTACCACAGGAAGCTCTTATCAAGGCTATATAGCAGGATAGACTGGCATGGCAAAGAAGGAGATGTAGAAACAATGCAAAGTATTGGCACAGATATATTCTGAACAAAAATTTCTAAAGCACAAATTATAAACAGAACATATCAATATCGGTTCAACATACTAAATATTTTGCATTCAGGTGCACAGAGTTACTTTGACATTAAAACTTACTTAAGAGAAAATCTTCACATATGGCAATTATGCAACAAAGAGCTATATGGCCTTAAGTAATTTGGCCTTAAGAAGAATGAAGGAGAAAAAAAGAAAAGATAATACCATTTCTCATTTATTTAATTAATATAATGTTTAACAATTACAGGAATATGCCACACTGTAATGTACATAAATGCTACATTACTCATTCATTGTACCATATTAAAAGGATGGCCTGAGTCATTTCAAGAGCTAGTCTAGACAGAAAATTTTGCTTATTAACAAATTTAGTTCACTCTTTTCATTACTAAAGGTTCCTGTCCCTAAAAATGTTCCTTCAGGACCTAATTTATAAGCTTGGGACTCGAAGAAATCAAAGTACATCTTCTTAGAACTCAAATTTTTATTTCAAGAAAAAATTTGAGTCATCTCTACATTTTCAGTTGTAACCTAACATTATTATCATTTTTAATATAATTTTCCAGAAACTCTCACAGGGAAAGTAAAATGTCCACGAAGAGCCACAGTGGAGTAGTAATCAAACTAAACTTGGAATTTTCAAAGAATTAAGTAGGCTTCCCTAGAAAAGACCATGTTACCACTTAAACTCTAGAGGATTTCACCCGTGTCTGCACCCTTTCCGTGAAACAGTTCATTCCTGATGTGTACGCCTACAACATAATCTTGTGCAGGCACAGTTTTGTTGATGTTCTTCTCATTTCTATACCCAGCCTGCACAAAGGTGCCAAAACTTAGAGGTGGTAAATAAGTAAATAAGTGACAAATTTTGTCATTTGTGTGTTTATTCAATCTTTAACATCAAAACTAGGATAAGAAGTCTGAAGATGCTACGGCATACTTATTGTTACTTTAAGGAGAAGACGGAGAGGAAAAGGTAGAGTTAACATATCAAAATGAAGGCCTGCGAGATAGCTCAGCTCCCCTGTGGCACATGCTGTGCCAGCACCACCCTGGGTGTACTGAGCCAGCCACCGAGACAGGGCATGGTGGCTCACGCCTATAATCCCAGCACTGGGGAGGCTGAAAACAGGAGCATCACTACAAGTTCGATATGTATAGTGAGACCCTGTACCAAATACATTAAAAAGAAAGAAAGAAAAAGAAATCAAAATTCCTGCTGACATGGAAAGCAAGAGCTAAGGGTGAGTGACAAGGTGCCTTTGCCAAGCACACTCACTGCCTTCCACCTTCTGGGTTGTTTGCATTACACGCAACACTAGCAGCAGCAGGACCCTGAGGTGAGTGGGCCTCTCCGCCAGGGATGGGCAGCAGGCTGCTGTCAACGCAGGGTCCTTCATCATGTGCATTCCCAGAAGGTGTGATGTGCCCGGAGAATCCCTGATTGAACTTCTAATGAAAATGTTAGCTGTGAAACGTTTTTTCACTTTCTAATTTCCCTGAGATGTTTTCTCTTCATAGCAGCAGAAATCAGCAGCAATGCAATGGCAAGCAGGAGGGACAGTCACTGTTCTGCACACGCGGGAGAGGAAAAAGCCCCTCCGAGGAGCAACGGCAAGTGAACTGGGTGACATCAGGGAGGTGCAGCCTCTGGCCCTGGCCCATACGGATTGATAAGCATCATTGATAAGCAGTGTGGAAAATGTCCCAAACTCACCTCAACTGCTGTCAGTCTCCATGAAGGTTACAGCTGAATTTGCAAGTCTATATTCAGTAAATAAAAAATTAATACAATGATCAAGATACAGTTTTATGTACTAGTTATAACGATTTGAACAACAGATACAAAATTTCTTCCCTTTTATAACTCACATTCTGTTAATGCTTTACACATTGCATTTTTTCAGTATATCTTGCATGAATAAAATGCTAGAACTATAGAAATGCAAGAAATGATAAGAAGAAAAACTTATGGTAAATTATATATATATAGTTTATACAGAAATGATGGCAAATCTATTCTCAGTAATCTTAAGAACATGTCTGACACCTTATAAAATTCTACTATGTATAATCAGGCTTTCGATTTCATATAATACAATAATAATAACATATAACAGGGATGGAAGATGCTCTAATCTAGTCAGAATTCTACTGTCTTAATCTGTCCGGATTACACAAAAGGGATATATAATACTCAATACCTTGACATGTGGCCAGGTACATCTCTCAACCACTATAGTTGTTACCTATTTCTTCAAATCAATTAATTAGGATGTCTTCTTGAATTATGTCTTTTAATTCTACTTTTGTCCTTGTGAGATCCTAACCAAGACCTGAAGCCTTCCATAGAATGTGGTTTCCTTTCAAGTGTTTCATTATCCTCTGGCTTCCCTTTGAAGATGCTCCATAGAAGGTGTAACAAAGAGAACAGCTCGTGCCCGGGCACAGCGCTCCTGTCAGGGTCCAGGAGTTCTTCCATCCATCTTTGGCAACATTAATGCAACTTAAAATAGATTAGTGGTGCAGGAGTCCCTCACTATTGTGCTGCTTGACTTCCACAGACTCACTGTTTTGCGGGTTTTCAAAAAATATTAATCTAAATTATTTATCGTGGATTTTTTACTATATAGCAGGATTTTGTGGTACAATATAGGATATGTATATTGTTAAAATTATATAGATTTACAAGTTTAGAAAATGGTTAAGAACATTAGATGTGTTTTTATTTTCATTTATTTATTTTAGCAGAACCAGGGATTGAACTCAGACCCTTGCGCTTGCCAGGGAAGTGTTTATTCTACTGAGCCATCTCCCTGGCCCATAAGTGAAAACATCTTCCTTTTTTTTTTTTTTTTTTTCCTTTTGGTGGAACTGGGGATTGAACTCAGGCCCTTGCGCTTGCCAGGCAAGCACTTATTCTACTGAGCAATAGAAGTGTTTTTAAAAGTGAGGGAAAGGTTTATAAGTGTGGGAAGGGTTTGCAAAGCCTTAAAATATATATAAATACTAAAATAAGCACAAGGTCACTACCTCACTGATTTTCACTAATCGCGGGTGTCTGGGACGTGAGCTCCACAATAAGTGAGGATCGCTACACTTGGTAGCTCCACAATAGTGCTGAGTTGTATTGAGGTCGTGCTGACCACTACATTACTGATTTGTGTCCTGTTCATTCTGTTTTTACTCAAATGAAGTCTTTGGTTTCACAGTGAAGTTTTACATCGTTGGACTTGACACTTGACCTGAGGCTGGTGGACTCAGACATGAGCTGCGTCTCGAATTCTCCACTTAGCTGTAATTGGATAAAAATACCTTCTGTATTTTAATCCAAGGTATTGAATAATTTTCGTGAAACAAGGCAAGGACAGAACCCTTTAGGAAGAACAAGAAATCTCCAGCTAACAGCACAGCAATTCCTGAATCTAGCTAGTTATCCTTCCTAAACGCTGCAACCTTGAGCATGTTTCCACCTTTTCCCAGTAGTTGCATAAGAAATACAGCATCAGACAAATAACAGGAAATCCCTTCAGCTTTTTGCAACCGTCTACCACTTTATCATCTGTACTTTCAGTGTTTAGTGGAGATATTACCAAATAATTTGGATCACTTTTTACCCAGGAAAAGAGTGATATTAACAATAGCATGACTAAGCCAAGCAACTATGACAATATTAATTTTAGAACATACAGAAAAAAATCCATTATCTACGTATAAAGCTGTATTAGAAGATAATATGCACGCAGGCTTCACTAAAGGACTTGCCACTCTCAGTAACTCCTGGCTTTGTGCAAGAGTTTCCTAAAAATATCTCTAGATTTGATGCAGATGTCATAACATATCCTACATTGTATTTGAATCAAGTAATCATTAGAAAATAAAACTGTTTTCTTTTAAGAGTTTCAGAATCCACATGGATTTATTCTGAAACATGATGCTCTCGCTGACGCAAGTTTCCAACAGAAGGTTTCACAAGTGCATGCTCTTAAGTGTCTTTTATGATTATTTTGTCCATGAAGATAGATAGGGAGGCAATATTATTTTGATTTTATAAACTGATAAAGATGAAATAAATCATATAGCATGATGAGGATTAAACCACTTTAATATTATCAGGTACTTGAATTACAGCAAGACCATTATTGAATTCTGTATATCATAAAAGCCAAACAACTAACTGTAATACTCACAAATATCACTTCACATAATATGTGACAGATGGGATTACGTTCCTATAGTCCCCCAAAAGTTGTAGTTATTTTGGGGGGTGTGCCTTTCCTATGTTTTTTCTTATAACAGTATTACCAATGCTGTACATTCCTCCTCCATCCCAATTGTATTCTATTCCTTTATCAAATTAAGTGTCATGGATGCTTTCTAGCTTTGCATTAAAAGAAAAAGGTTATTCTAAGACTTCTCCAAAGTAAAGAATGGTGTATCTTTATTAAAATATCTATTTTAAAATAGAGAGTAGCTATACACATTGATCTATGTTATAGGTCAATATATTTCTCTAAGTTTGACAAATACACCTCATCCCACTAACGCGGTGTACCACCGAGCATGGCTATTACAGCTCCTCATAACTGATAGCATCCTAGTCACACAGCACGGGGTGAAAACACCCACGGCACACCTGAAAGTGTGGCAGGAAAGACATTAGGTTGAAATCTAATGACTTGAAATCAGAAGACCTGAATTCAGACCACTCCTCCATCGGTCTTAGTTTCCCTAGACATTAAAAAGGCAGAGTAAAGAGTACTTTCTGTATAGTCTCAAGTTATTTTAAAAAGATAACATGTAGAATGTTATGAACTATAGGAGGGGGTGTGGAAGAAATTCAAAGAATTAAAGTGCAATATGTGTGTATAGCAACTCATTGCAATAAATGCATTCAGTATGTATTGTAGGCATGCACTCAAAAATAGAGGAAAATAAAGCTATATATGAAGTAAAGGATTATGATATCTATAATAATATTGAATAATGAGGATACAATGAATTAAGAGATCATCATTATACAATAAACTTCTATTTCGCAGGCAATTACTTTCACCCACTGTGCAGTGTAACTTCCAGTATCTTGTATTTTTGTCTACTATAACACCTTATGAAAACTAGATGCTAGCAAGCACGTGGCTGGCGTGTTTCTCCTTGTTCCTGAGTTAATATCCAGATGGTCAGAGAAAGTGATGCTTAGGGAAAGTGAAACAAATAACCCTACGGTGGAAATAACAGCTGCAGGAAATTGGAAAGCAACTGCAACCCTAGGTACATTAGCCCAAGACTGTGTCCAAGTTCACAACATTGGTATTATAGTCATCAAAGGCAAGTCCCTAGAGAATAACAAATATACACAACTTATCATAAGCAGAAGTTAAATATATAAGTGAATGTGGCTAATTTTACAATGATTCAGTTGGTTAAATTAAATATTTGAAAGAACTAAATGTGCTTTTAAATAGAAAGCAATGGTGGGTGTCAAGCAAACAGGAGCTTGATTCTAGAATATGTGTTTTGATACTTGACTGCCAAATTGAGTTTATAAATGTCAAAAGTTTATATTTTAATTTTATATTTATCTTTTGTCATCCATCTTAGATCTTCTGTTTTGAGAGAGCAACATGGTATGGGATGGACAGACCTAATTTGAAATTTTCAGTTTTAAAGCTGACTGAAGAGATGATATTGACACACATGGAGCCCTACATTTAAGGCATTTACAAGTGAGAGTTAGAGGACAAAATTATTAGTTCCTTCGAATCACCTTTCACCATCAGGTGCCAAGAGAAGTAATCCTATAAACTCTACGTTATTATTTTGTTTTTATTTTTATTTATTTTTACTTTTTTGAGACAGTATCTCACTATGTAGTCAGGCTGGCCTTGAATATCCGGGGCTCCTCAGCCTCCCAAGTGTTGGAATTGCAGGCAGGCAGCAACACACCAGGCCTATTCGATATTATTTTTAAAGAAGTAAATGAGAAGAGATTGAAACATACCAAAAGGTAGTCTTTTCCCTTCTAACTTTGTGCTTAAACTAAAAAGTCAGAGTGCTTTATTGAGCTCAGAAAGCCACGGCCTCGGGAGCAGCAGATCCTGCACTAACGCTGCGGATAGGTCAGCAGCACCGAGCCCGACTGAAGGTTCGAAGTTCACTGGCGCCAGGCTGCCATGATGCCTAACGCGAGCTGCAGCCAACGTAAAGTCAACTCCCAACACGCTCCAGCTCTTCTCAAAGAGACTCCAGAATAATCCCAAATTCTGAAGTCTATGGAGCATGTTGTAAAATATCATGATTATATTTTGAAAGCAGAGGCATGCCTATCAGAGGATCATTTTATGAGTTGGCAACTTCCAGAAGATGCAGTTAAAAGTGGTGTCTTGATAATATTTTGAAAGGTTAAAATCCAGGACCTTGTCACATTCCTGGGAATAATACCTGGTCAAACACTTGAGTAGATTAACACAGCAATATAAAGGGGTTTGAGGTATTATTGTGGAAAATAGACACAACAAAAACTGTGCCTTTTAGTACTGTTGATATTCTCCACAAGGGTTTTCTCCCAATTTTGGCTATGACAACAACAATTGATATATAATAGAGAATAACTTTTGATAATTTTAAAAATTAAGGAGGGTTTAAAAAGCAGCAGATGTAATTTTAACTACATATTCAAAATCATCTTTGAGCAGGGAAGTTTAATGTGCTTATCAGGATCGTGTGGGAATAATAAAATATTTTGGATTATCAAGTTTGACATTGTTTTTATTACTATATCTATGTCTACTAGTTAGGTTGAAAAATCAAGTGATTGAAAAAACAGGGCCTGGAGAAACTTCTAAAATCATAAGATCTTCATTTATCTTATTGCATCTATAGCCTACTTGCTTTAAAACTCTTTTAAGCATTCAAATATATGAAACATGATCGATACATAGGGCTCTCAGGTCTGATCATCTCTCAGAAGTTCCTAAAGGGGAGGACAGAGCCTACCGTAACGGGGGGCCCAAAGACCACGCGAGGATGGCGAGGACAGGCCTGAGCAGCTTGTACGCTGCCAGAATGTCTGTTTTAGGGTCATCTTTACCAGCCAGAGCACGATCCTAAACAACAACTACAAGAAAGACTTCGCTCGTAGCGAGTCTCTTTGCAGCGTGATGTCACTTGTATACTTTAGGAAGTCGTTTTGTTCCTTCCAGCTTACCCACCTCAGGACGTGCGTTCTGGGTCCTGTTGGAGGCCGCACAGTTAGCAAGGCGCACCAGGCTGTGTCCTGTGCACAGCTCCTGTCGCTGCTAGAAGCTGCCTTTGTTCCCTTTTGTTCCCTTTTGTCGATTGTGCAGACTCCCACCCACATGCGGCTGAATGACCTCCTTGGCGAAAGGGTCCGTGGGATGCCAAGACCAAAGTTCACGCTTCGTTCTTCTATGCTACTGCTGTAAAGCCCAGTGCTTTTAGGACCACCCTTAGTACATCATTTTAAAACTATTGTAAAGTCATTTCTATTCCTCAATATTTTTAAGGAATAGGGGATTTCAACATTTATACTCTAAGAAAGCCCTTCAAAAATGACTCACAGATGAATGAAACACCCACCCTCAGTGGGTATAGGAGTCCAGTGGGCTCCCAGATATGCTTCTGGAAAGATCGACCCACTCGAATGTGAATGATTCTCTCAGAACAGAGCGCTTGTCACGTTATAGTAGGGATCTGGCTGTGTTTTCCAAATTCAATAGTCGCCTCCCTGAACCCAAAGGTCTCTAATGAACTTCATATTTTGTAACAAGAAATATGCTCTCCTCACCCTTTTGGTTTTGGAGAGAATGGCATCTGTTTTCCTTGCAGCCTAAGTCAGAACCTAACCTGTTATCAAGCTCACAGCTTCACAGCAGCAAGACCCATTTACTAAGACCTCGGTGCTAGAAGGCAAGAGATGCGGCCTGCGGCCTTCCCAGCTCCCGGAACTTACCACGCTTCTGAAAACTTCATTTTTACATTGATGACATTTCAGTTTATCTAATTTTATAAATCTCTAGATCCTCATCACAAATATGTAAATCAAAGTGTTTTAAAACAAAAAAAAAATTTGTATGTGTGTGTATATGTACCAAGATTGAACTCAGGACCTTGTGCTTGCCAGCCAGGTGCTTGTGCCACTGAGCTATCTCCCCAGCAACAAAACAGTTTTAAAGAAAGAAATTAACAATATTTAGTTTTTCCTTCTATGCCAGTGAATATGTGTGTGTGTTTGTGTGTGTGTGTGTGTGTGTGTGCTTCACTGTAATATTTCAAACATAAGAAACAGAATTGGCTGCCAATTTATTCTCTGAGGGAATAGATATCACATTTATAAGATTGGTTGTATTTTAAATTAGGGCGTTGTGATTTCATTATATGAAACAGGCAGCTCTCCATCAGGCAGAGCAGAAGACAGAGACATCTAAATTACATCTTTCCTTCATCTAACTCTCAGATATTTCAAAGATTATCATTTTGTGACCACTCTATCTAGATGTATGTGTTATGCTCAGAAATTTCACTATTTCAAATATTGTCTTTCAATCTTCAATATTTTTCAGAGAGAATAATATTCTGAGAAACATATAAGACCTTCCTTTTTGGTTGGAAAATAACTCTTATTCAGAATATGTTACTTTACCAAAAACAACTTATCAACAGCCTACTTGATAAAAAGACCCATGAGGGCAGGCTTACTGAACTCTTTTAACAACACAAGCAAGTTTTAGACCGTAATTGTTGAGGCACCTACACCATTAGTATGAACTGAGAAATGAGGTCATACCAAGAGTTCGCGAACACCTCATGATAGTGTTTCACTTTAGGATGTTCTTGCTGTTCATTCTCATTGGCCCAGAAAACAAAAGTGTAATGTGACCATTAATTTAGAACTATTCTCTTATAGATGGGCTTAGAGTGAATTACAAGTCAAATTAATAAAAAGCACAACCAGCCCAGTTCCCAAACTGATGCTCTAAGGTACACCATTACCAAAGAGGAAGGTTTGAAAATCGGGAAAGCACTTCATTTGCACTATACGCACAATGGAAAAGAATAATCTGGGGGCCTTCCTTAAATTCTCTCAGTCAATATGAATTGTGAGGCAGAAAGAAATTGTTCACAAGAATCATGGTGTCAGAAATAGACCAGGGCTTAAAACAGATCTTGTTGGATGGTTGCTAAAATCTGCTAATAGAGGTGGTCTGAAAAGAGGCAGAGTTGGGGACTGGAACTGCTTGTCCTTAATGCATTCCATGCAATCTGAACTGAGCTTTTTCATATTTTGGATTCCAGGCTAGTATAATTAAATCATCACACAAAGCCAGGGAGAAATCCTTGAAGTTCAGCGGGTTGTTTCCAGTTTTATAATTTTCAATATAGCTATATAGGATCTTTGCTAAAAACCTATTTCAAATATCCTATTATCAATTCCACATATTTCTATGAATCTTAAAATATATCAGCTAGATAGTCATTCTTTTTTAGCTTTAGAACATATATCAGGTATGAGAATTATTTTCCCAGACATAGCAACTAAAGGATTGGAAAAATAGCTCATGAAAAGCTCTAAAGAATTGAACTCCAGAGAGCAAATCTCGCAACACCAAAGAGTCCCAGTGTCCCCTGGGCACTCTGCTGGCAAGTTATTGCTAGTTAGGCAAGCCAACTAGAAGACAGGTATACAACCATCGCAATTAAATGCCCTACCTACCACATAACCGATAATTGCCTAAAGACGGCATATTTTTCCTACCAGCCTGTTGTCACCCATGACCACACTGTAGAGTTTCCTTGAAAGTCATCCTCTACCCACCTTACGGAGGAGTCCTGCACTTTTCTTACTGTACAGTGATCTGTGATGTGTGTCTTACCCAACCTTACCCAGTTATTTTACTTTAGAATCTCATGGGCTTTGCACCCAGAAGCCAAACAACCTGTTGGAAATAAACAGCAGAGGACAGAATCCCTCTTATCTGTTTGCTGCCTAACAAATCAAAACACGCTGAAATCTGGGATTATCAGAGTTGGTCTGGAGATAAAGAAATAAAATAAAAACCGACTTGTCAAATAGGACTCCTGCTGCTCAGTGCCATGTGTTGTCGTAGCAAGCTGCATCTGCTCAGCTATCAAACATGTTGGGGAATATCATACACAGCCAAGGCCTTATCAAATATTCCCAGTGCCTATTAAACTTTACAGCATACATAGTATGCTACATAAAATACCTATCTCTAGTCTTGCACATGATAGTGCTGGCCTTCCATCGGTGAGGCTCGGTGCAGGGCACCTCGAAGGCTAGGCGAGGGGTGCAGAGAAAGCGGCGGTTGTGCTTATATTTTACCTCATTACATTACGCTTGTGGTTTGCTAAATATTTAAACACAATAAATTAAAATATTCTCAAATTTTCTAATACAGTTCTCACTACTATTCGTGATTCAGCCTTCAATGCCTCAAGCAACTCTTCTTCTCCCTTCTAAGCACTAACTTGTTTTTCAGCTCACTGTTAGCTAGTAACAGATGTCACCGACCCGACGAGCTAGTCTCGGGATGCAGCGGTGCCCCCGAGTTCAAGAACTCTGCCGTGCTGACAGGCTAACAAGAGGGAGGGCGTCTATGCTGTAGCGAGCACTTCATAGCAGCACACATCTGCTCTTGGGCTGGTGGCTAAATTAAGTTAACCACGATGCTGTTGGAAATATTAATGCACTTAAAAGCCTGTCACGTACCAGCGCTGCTCCTGAGTCCCGAGGACACCATGACTGAAACAAGAGGTGACTAGGGGCAAAAAGAAGAACTATGGCATGTGTCGAAGGTCCACAACACAGTGTCAGCCTTAGAAACAAGGACTGTTTCCCATCCGCTGTTCCCGTCTTGCCTGCCTGGATATTCCCAGAATATCTGTAAGGCTTCCGTGTTTTTTTAGCTGTGAAGAGCCAAGCAGGTCAGGAGCTTGTTATCCAGTTTCCCTGTGGTCATCTGGGGAGCGCTGTCCAGACACGGCCCAAACTAAGAGCCGCTCTGCATCACCATTATGCCAGTGTGATTAGTAAAACAAACACACCCAAGTACTCCAGAAAGGAACTCATTCTGTAGAGCTCAGTGTCTTAAGAAATAGAGCCTGGTTTGTATTGGTCTTTAGGGGCTATAGCTTGGCACTGTCAGATGCTGGAGAATTCAATAGTACAATGTCTTTGGAGGACAGTGTGGCCACAGATGTAATAATTCTCCTTGTAGGAACTTACTGAGCTCTAAACATACATGCTTTCATACACTAAAGTGACTCTATAAGATTAACTATAGTTCATGATACTGAAAATTATGAAACAATTTAAGTATCCATCGCTAGAAAATAGTTTGATAGTTCATAGCACACACAGAAAATAGGATATTATGAGCTAAATTGCAGATTATACGCTGTTAAATACAATGATGTCCAAAGGGCGGGCCAAATAGCTCAGTGGATTAAAGCACTTGCAAGCAGGCGCAGGGGCCAGGAGTTCCGTACCCAGGCTGCCCTGCCAGCCCTGCCCCTGGGAGCACTGAGATGGCAGTTGAGACCAGGTGTGGTGGCACAAGCCTGTAATCCCAGCTCTCGGGAGGCTGTAAACAGGCAGAGCACTATGAGTCCAATCTAGTCGTGAGACCCTGAATACCCTGTAGAACCTTCCCTGAAATATAAAAAAAGTCTAAAATGCAAATAATCAAGTTGCATTAGAGTACTCACTGCAGAATAGCTTTTCACCATTTTAAAGGATGTTCACCTGTGTTGATATAAGTATTAACACATATTCTAGATGTAACGGTAGGTGTACGTGTGTGCATGAAACTAGGAATCAGGATTTCAAATACAACAATAAAAATCTTATATGCAGTTTTTAACTTTTATCCTTGTCATTGTTGTACCATTGAAATGTTTCGGTAAGTAGTTTTATGATCTTAAAAATTAATTTTATCAAAACATGGGGTTTTTGAAAAGTGAATTAGAACTCTCACCTATAAGGTAACAAATAAAACCCCGTCCTCTGCATAGCCTGGAGTGCACACGGCCAGCTCTGCAGACCCGGCTCTACGCACCACAGCAGGCTGCAGCCACCTACACCCAGATGCTCAGGGAGAGCGAAAAAGGGCAGTACGTAAAACAGGGCAGCTGAATACTGGAAATACTTCTGCTAGATGGAGGATGTCCACTGACAGCCACTGGCTAACCTCTAGTTCTGGCATAATAATAAACACCACCTAAGTGCAATTACAGCTAACAAGGGCCTTCCCAGATCCTTTTCTTGTCCAGCACCCATCACGACAGAAGGGCTCTCAGTCACGATGGCCAGCCAGGGCTGCTGCATGAGGGCCTGGAAGGGGCCGTAGCTGATAACTCTTCCTCCCGCCATGAGAACGATTCTCCAGTGCCGGTCATCTGAAGATCAAACGAGCGTGGTTGGAAACCTCATGGCTGCTGCCTGACCTTCCTCCACACTTCTGCCAAAATTGCAACCCCATTTTTCTGCTGATGCCTTGGGGGAGACAGAGCCCCCCAAGTCTGATTTTACTGCTCATTAACACTAATGAAGAGGATGACACACTTTCCCTTGAACCCCTCTGTCGGGAGCTGTCCGGTCGGTGAGCGCTGTCAGCGGCAGAGCCCCTCCTCCCGTCTCCTCTGCACGCCGACGTGCTCGGAGACCCAGGCCGCACGGCACTTCAAAAACAAAAGTAGGTCAAGTTGTCTAGCCCTTATGCATCCACCTCGCAGCTGGGGAAAAGCTAAATATTATTACTCCGCCAGTTTCCAGAGCAAGGTGGATTATTTTTAAACTCATCTCTTATGGTTTGTATCTAGTTGTCACCCCAGAGCCTCCTGGAGTCATGGGGCAGCTTGTGGGGTTTGTGATTGGTTCATGATCCGATGCTGGGATTACGGTATGAGTGCCCTGGGGGGGCGCTCTTTGTTACAAGGTGAGGAGGGAGAGGGGCTGGCTAGCGGCCTGGGCTGCCGCTCCCCTTCCACTCTTTGTTCTGAATGGCTGCTCTGGGCCGCCATGTGCCACCCTGCCTTGGAGCCAGCTGAGTATGGACTAAACCTCCACGACCTGTGAGCTAAATCATTCCTTCCTTCATTTTGGGTGTTGTGTACTTTGTCCCCACAACAAGAGAAGAGTTAACTGAGACATCGTCTCTACATCAGGGACATATTCTTTGTGGCTGTGATAGTTGAGTCCTACATATAGGCCCAGTTCAAAAAAGAAAAAAAAAATGTACAAATCTATGCTTCCATCCATTCAAGGGATCTGAAGGCAAAGTATCAGGCACCAGGTCAGGGAACTATTACTACTTAGTGCATTCACTTTGAAAGACACTCTATTTTCAGCTTCTGCCATGCTTAAAAAATGTCTTAATACAATATACTATAAATCTCATTGGCTTAAGACTGGTATTTAGATTTTATGGTCATTCGGGCTAGCCCCAAATTGTCCTTTGCACTGCAGAAAAATGAGTCCTAGAAGTCGTAGAGAGCTGCCTCCGACACAGGTAAGTATTTATTAGCCAGGTGATATTGGTCAATTTATTTTAAAATGAAGTTTGCTCATCTGTAAAATTGAGATAATAATTCACACCTCAGTGGATTACTGTGAATAGCAAATGAAATATAATCTTATGCACGATGTTTAAATCAATGCATGGTTCATAGTACGCATTCTGCACATGCTAAAAAGTATTGTTGTGTTGCTCTTCTTCTTACTGAGGCAATGAATTGGGAAAGTGTGATTTACCTACTTATGATCATTAACTGTTAGCACCTTAAAGCATTTAATATGTACTAATTGAAAGCAATTATTAAAAATTTCTAATAAATGGAGAACCAATTTAAGCTTCATCATTTAATCAAGAGTCAGAGGTTGGTAAGGCAGAGAAAAAAAAATGATGATCGTAGCAGCGGATGATTTTCAACAAATTCCCAATCAATTAGGCCTAATTACCACGGGGGCTTTGCTTGGTTTTCATGCTCCAGTCGGATACCTCTCCTCTTCGAGCATGCAGGTAGATAAATGTATCAGAGATATTTGGACACAGATGCTCAAAATAACCCAGGCAGCAATGCAGAGGCACCCTGACTGCGCCACGGAGGAGCGGCCACCGCTGGGCTGACTCTGGAAGAGGATCCCTTACCTGTCATTGGCCTGACAGGGTTTCTCTTTTATGAAAAATCGTGCAGGTGTAGTGAGCTCATTCCATGATTGGTCTGCGCCCTGGGGCCTCAGCTCCCTGGGCCCCCAAGGGCTGCAAATGGGGCACCTGGAGAGCGCCGCATGCTCCCACCGCTCTCCTCAGGGAGTCTTCCTCACCCGGGCTCCTAGGAGAGCCCTCCTGGAAAAGAGGCACACCTCAGTGAAGGTGGAAAACTACCAGCAGGAAGTGGCGGTAGCTCGGGCCCAGCGGAAGAAGCCCCTGGGCTCCACTCAGCGGCCTGCGCTGGTCCATCAGGAGGCAGCTGCTACCTACTAAGCACCGTGCTGTGTGGTGTGTGGAGATAGAGATGCAAAGATGGATTTACAAAGGTCATGACCTTGAGGAGTTCACAGTTAGTGGGCAGACAGATACACAAAGAGACTGTGCCCATAAAATAATAGAATTAAGAGCAGAGTTAGGCTAGTACTAAGAAGGATGTGATTAGTTCTGCCCCAGGGTCAAAGGAGGCTTCCGAAATACTTAAAATAGGGGATCCAGTCCTTCACAGTGAAAAAAAATGTTAGAAAGAGGAGAAAAAGTGGGAGTCAGGAGCAATAGGAATATAGGGTCAGGGAGACAGCTCTGTGGAGTAAGTGCTTGCCTGGCAAGGTCAAGGTCCAAGTTCCATTCCTGGTACCATCACAAAAAAAAAGAATATTTCAAAGAAAGGAACTGGCATGAATTGTATGAATGGTACACACTGCAGTGGCCTACTGACTCTCCTTCTCCCTCTCCTTCTTCTTTATATATATATATATATGTGTGTTTTTTCTCTACCTTTAAATGTTGGTGTATTTCAAACATATAATTGTAAATGATGGCTAGCTAGCCAAAAAATGTTTGAGAACATGTCAGTCAGATAACTTTTGTGTTTTTCTAACTGGAGATGAAGCTTTGTGTAACAGGTGCCTGCACCCTCAGTAAATCCCACGCTACGTACGGGCTCTGGCGAAAGCCAGGTTACGTGGCTTCCTAGAAGCACATTACCGATTGAAGGTGGAGCTGCCTGCAGGCTGCTGTACCAGGCGGGTCCCCCCTCCGCACCACCCACGCCACCCGAGGCCCGTGGACTCAGCAGTCACACTGGGTGAGCCAGCCCCGGTCTCCAGTGCTCTGGTGACCTGTGCTTCATTCTGTCATTAACTAAACGAGGCTAATTTTTTATTGTTATTTGGAGATTTTAAGGAACAGTGAATGGACTCACACGTGTATGTTGGGAACAGCTGCAACACCGCTGCTTCTCTGCATGTAACAAGCATTTCGCTGTAACCTACATCACGATGGGCTTCAGCACTAGCCGAGGGGCCCACATTCTGTGGCGAGTATGCCAGTACAGTAAATTATGTCCATGAAGTTCTGATATATTTAAGACCAGAAGCCACGTCTAGTGCCCTGAGAGGAGTCTGACATAAAGATTTGGGGGGGAGGGGGTCAATGCAGGCATGAAGAGTGACGGCATGTGAGTAGAGTGGGGAGAAAGCGGGGCTCAGGTGCGCCCACCGTGTGCGCATCAGTGGCATGAAAGTATCCGCTGTGTAAGGCCAGTGGCTCCCTAGAGCAGGTTCAGCGCGGTACCCCAGATTCTGCCTCCAAATATCAACCTAGAAAGTGGCAATAAAGGAGCTAAAATGTGCTAGAAGTTGACTAAGATTTACACCCCTAACTGATCCAGCGTGCAGTAAGCAGAAGGCGACTCTGAAGAAGCCAGTGCCCTCGGCCTGTGCGGCCCTCCCCTGAGGTACACTGGCACATGCGCCTCATTCCCATTGGAGAACTCCTGGGGCCAGCGGATTATCTCCACAAATGCAGACTGCTCACTTGCAGTGGTGCACTGCATTGCCTAAAGGACATGTGTCCTAACAGTAGGGCTCTGAACATCTTTAGTAGCTACAGAGAAGTGGGGGTGCTCTCAGAAGTTGAAAAGGATTCCTTGAAGAAGGCCTATGCTTTGGCCGGCTGGCAGGAGAGAAGAGGGCTTGCTAAGGCAGTCGTCACTGGCTCAGCGTAGGTCTGAAGCCATTCTGCAACAGCTTGGGCTCCACTACAAAGCAGGGGCTCAATGCGCAGGAATCACAGGAAGAAGCAGATCGACGGCCAACGTTTTCTCGGGCTAGGTAATGCGAGGGGACTGTTTCTATGCCTTTTGAAAAGATCCCTGATCCCTGTTCTCTTTCTGCTAGCATGGTGGGGCAGAAGTTCTCAAGGCCAGCCCTGAGAACACTCAGCATTTGGACAGGCTGGAATCTAGACAGAGCAAGAACAACAGCCTCTTTTGGATGGGAACTTGAAATACAGAGATTTCAAGAAGAAACATTTTTAAAAAGTGAATCCACTTCCCTAGCATGATGAATAGGTAGAGGGTAAATGGATCTGAATGAAAAGCGCAGAAGAGAATCCTGTTGGCGTCCACTGTTTGCGTTTCCCTGTACACAGTGGAGGCTCCGACACACGTCAATGCAGGGATAAACATCAGAGATACATATTACCGAGCTACCATGTTCAAAGAAGCAGCTCAGCAGACTAACCTAGGTTAGATGGACTGGCACACATTCAGAATGGAGAAGGACAACAGAGACGAGGGGGCAGAAGTAGAAAGCTCTTCCAAGTGGTAAGTGCACGAACAAAGGATGTACAGGAGGGAAGTGTCGTTTTGGTTCTATCGTATTAAATTTCACAACAATGGAATTTTAGACAAGGAAACACCTCCAGAAATCTAGAAGCCAGTTCAGAAGATTAGATGGTGTGCTAAACGTCACTACCAGCAACTCAGAAAATAGGAAACGGAATTTAACTTGAATAAAAGAAATGTGGCCATTGCCAGAATCAAATGAGTTGACTGTGTCCACCCTAGCGAGAGAGAGAGAGAGAGAGAGAGAGAGAGGAAGAAGGAGGAGGAGGGAGGAGGAGGAGGGAGGGAGGGAAGAGGAGGGAAGGAGGGAAGGAGCAGGAGGGGGAGGGAGGGAGGGGAAGGGAAAGGAGGGGAATAAAGCAAGGACGTCGTGCAAGAAGAGCTCTTACATGTAACGGTGTGATGAAAACTATCACAAAACAGCCATGCACACTGCCACTGCACAAAGCCTCTACAGCCGAGCGGAAGAGGCGCCTGTGCAAGACCTCTGCCCGCCACCGCCTGCTCTGCTTGGGCAGACACTGCTCTTGATATTAACACCATGGCTGGTATTGTCATTTAAAAATATCTGATGTAACCCACCTTGTTTTTGTCTTTGAAAAATGTCCCCTCCCTCCACATCCCTGAATAGCCCACAGGTTCCCACTGCAGTGTTTAGCTGGCCCCAAGGAGTCATTATTCTTGGAGAATCTCTTTCTTTTGAGAAATGCCACCATCATGTCTCACATTGTCTCTAAAGAGAACTTCGTTCACTCCACAGATGCCCGAATAAGATTTTATGACACCTGGGGCAAAGCCACTGCTTCAGTCTGTGTTTGCATTTTACATCTTTTTTAGATTGTAGGTAATCAGGCTTCGTGCTTTCTGATTATTTCATGTAAGAACAGAAAAACAAAATAGGCCAAAACAGCGCCATGTGTCATCTACCAGAGTTGAATTTCAGTTTTATATGGCAGCATGAAATGCTTATAAAATAAATAGTGCGAGGGCCGGGGAGACGGCTCAGTGGAATAAGCGCTTCCCTGGCAAGCACAAGGGCCTGAGTTCAATCCCCAGTTCCACCAAAAAAATAAAATAAATGTGTGTCTTTGCATTAGAAAGAACATTCCTGATAAAACATAGGTTCTGCTCAAGAAGAGGCTGCAGAGAGTAAAGGCGTCTTGAGACTGGGCGTGGTGGCGCGCACCGGTAATCCCAGGTCTTGGGAGGCTGTAAACAGGCGGATCACTACGAGTCCAGTCTAGTAGTGAGACCCTGAGCGCCCTGTAGACCCTTCCCTAAAATACAAAGAGGGTAAAGGCGTCTTGTCTTGTGTGCACAGGTCTATGCCACGCTAATCACAGACTTAGACGCTTTGTGATTGTATCTGAGGGCAGAAAAGTAAATAGTGTGGGAAGGGCACCGAGGCAAAAGATCTCACACATCAGCAGCACTGCGACGCTAGTTTGGGACATTACAAGTACATTACATGCCTCGTCTATACCTAAACATGCTGATCAAAAGATATATCTCTAAAGCTAAATCAATTAAGTGCTTGGTTTCAAAATAAAACTTCCGGCCTAGGAAACTACAAAGAGGAAACACTTAAGGCAAATATGTACAACAATTCACTAATCAAATTTTCAATGCTCTTTCATGCTCCCAAGATGAAAGGATTTCTAAGAACACACTTCACTTGCCCTCCCACCAGCCCCACAAAATTTGCTTTGGTCAGACCAATGCGTCCTTTAATGTTCGTACAAGAAATGAGCCCAGACTTCATGTGGCTTTCTTCTGCATTATCACAGGGGTTCAGTAAGCTCCCACTGTTACCACTGGAACAATATGTCAGAAAAGTTTGCCCAGAAGTGATAAGGTTGATAAAATTTCATGACGTAGCCAGTAAAATACAGTTTAGTTCAATTTTTTCAATTGTTCCTAAGAAATTACTTCTTTCAATATTGATTAAATAATCCTCAACATCACTAATGTAAATTTTGTAGTAGAACACTTTATAGTTGACAAGTAATTTATATTGTTTATCCTAAAAATCTATTATGTACCCATTGTTCCTAGAAATAATATGTAAATAAGCAGGTTCAATTGCAATAAGGAGAGATAAATCCAGAGACAGAGAATTCCTAGTCTTGTTGAGACAAAAGTTTTACTATCAATAGTGTGAACTATGTGATGACAAGGGTGCCAGATGCCTTCTCCATCCACTCAGCCAAGACATAGTTACTGAAGTAAGCACTAGGTACCCGTCCATTCACATAGCTTAACACTCCCTGCATCACAGGAGGCGCTCCATAAAATTACAGCTCAGGCTTCTAGTATGTCCTGGAACAAATTATACAAAGCTTCATTTCAGTAATATTTTTCTTACTGATCAATGGCATTATCACAAATCATGTTCTCTGCCTTCATAAAGCTTCTATCTACTTGGAAGTAATGGAAAAGTATCAAATAACTTGAAAATAATTTATGATGAAAATGTGCTTGTTATGAAGAGATAATCCTTATCCAACAAAAATTTTCACCATAGGCTTTGCTTAAAACACCAGTTACTATAATAAGTTATTAGTTGAATATGTATAAAATCATCAATTAAAATGTAAAACATTTGGGAGAGTTGGTGGCACAGGCCAGTAATCCCAGCACTTGAGAGGCAGAAAGATTTCCATGAGTTCTCTGCCAGCTTGGGCAACATGGTGAGACTGAGTCTCACATAGTAAAAGCACCGGCAATGTGAGAAACTGTTGACCTGATAAGGTCAGTGAAATCCCCTCAGGATTTATCCTGAGATCTCAGAATGTAGAACCTTTGTCAGTGTGAGCCATGTGGATGAGTCACGGCCATTGCTTGGCCA
>NDGN011313322.1:0-30136 GCA_002564285.1 Tympanoctomys barrerae | reverse complement strand
TGGACTGAAACCTCCACAAACTGTCAGCTAAGTTATCCTTTCCTCCTTCATTTTGAGTGTTGCGTATTTGTCCCAGCAATGAGTGAAAAGCAACTGAGACACTCCTCCCGCTCCATGCACACTCACACACGCACACATGCAGTTGTAGCCACATGATTGTTCACAGCCCACACTACCAGCCAGGCCTGCGCTTCCAAGTTTTGTTTTGTGTTTCTCCTTTTTTTCTTTTCTTTTCTTTTTTTAATTTTTTTTGTGTTTCTCCTTTTTAAAAAAAAATGTATTTGGTTGTTTCAAGGTCTCACTGTGCAGCTTGGACTCATAGAGATCCTCCTGTCTCAGCCTCCCCAGCACTGGGATTATAAGTGTGCACCACCACCACGGTCTTGGGGATGGGCCTGGTGCGACATGTGGAATGGGGAATCAAACCCCAGTCCCTAAGTTTGCCTAAGCAGGCTCTTAGTCAGCTGAGCCATCTCGTCAGCCCTTAAGGCCTGCTCTTTGTATGGTGCTCAAATATGCTGTGACTAGCGCCTGAGCAGGCAGCTTGTGCTGACCCAGCCATTCCTGGGGGCCTCTGGGGACTCTGTCACCTGTTGAAAACCCCAAAGCCCCTGCCTGGGCTGCACCTGTGCCCCTGCCCATGGCACAGGCCAGCTGCTAGAGGGTGTTCCCTGGGGAGCCCCTCAAGCTGTCATGAGTCCAGAGCGCTCACAGGCTTGGAGCACGGCTCTGCTGGTGTCCCAGCAGCCATTTGCTGCCTGCTCTCTATTTTGCACTTGGCCTCCAGGGTGGGTAAGCTTCCTGCAAAGTAGACTCTGAGCTGGAGATTCATGCACAGGGCTTCTGGGGGAAGGTGTTGGGCGCAGCACCTGTGGGTGAATGAGGGAGCACTGGGCTGAGGAAGGGGGGCGGTGTAGCGGAGATGGCCCTGCAGGCTGTCCCACCTGGGTGCAGGGCCACCCTCCAGCCTTAGGCACCCAGGGGTTGTGGATGCCAGCTGCCCCAGAGGAGGTGTGCTAAATATTGTTACTGTGACAAAATAACCAGGACAGCAACTAAAAGAGAAGAGAGTATTCTTTTGCTTCACGTTTCGGAGGGTTCAGTCCATGACAGAACCATCCTGGGGGAGGGCTGTGGTGGAAGAGAGCCACACACCTCAGAGCACCAAGAAGCAGAGCCCTGGAAAGAGCCAGAGAGAGGGAAGGAGCTGAGACAGGAACACAGCTTTTCAGGCCCCACCTCCAAACCAAGACAAGGGGAGACCTTGAAGGACGAGGTGACATCAGCCAAGGGCCACCACAAGGAAGATGAGCTCAGATTGGAGGGAGCTGGCAGCTTCCATGTGCCCCAGCTGGAGAATGAGTGCTGCATCCTGCTGGAGGGAAGTGGGCAGGTGCTGGGGTCCACTGTGGTCTCCCCCGTCCCTTCTCACCCACAGCAGGCCTCCCCCAGGGCCCTCTGGGCATGGTGGACCCGCCTCCCGGAAGTGCTCCTGCATCCGGCTCCTCACCCACCCCGCCCACAGCACCCCATCTTGGATGGACCTCTGTAGCTCCAGGTTCAGGGTTTCTGCTCTTGCCCCTCAGCCAGAGCATGAGGCCCCTCCTGCACCTGCTCCTGGGCCGGGGTGGACCCTGAACACGGGGAGCTGAGTCGCCAGGAAGGGGCCTGGACAGTTCCTACCTGCTAACACTCCATGAGTCAGACAGAGGGACCGAGGCCTTCCGCCTCACTCTCAGCTGACAAGACAGTGGGTGAGCTGGTGGCTCCGTTATTCAGCAGGTTCTGTGGGCGGCAGATTGCTTTCTACTTGTGTTGCAGGATCCCCTCCTGCTTACCTCTGTCCTCTGGCGACACCATCACTGTCGCCATCTACTGTCACTCTGCCCTGCTCAGAGCAGAAGCCCAAGGCTTCTGAATCTGAAGAAACCCTTGCATCCCTTCTGCCGGGAAGGTGTGAGCTACCGCTCCCCACGTCCGTCTCCCGTACCTCAGTCTCCTCAGAATGGGGCCCGTCTGGCACGCGATAGCACAGCCTCATTTAATCAGCAGCACCTTCCCTTCAGGATAACTTGTGATGGATTCTTCCGAAGTCAACACTATCTTCACATCATTTGCAGGGCATTTTGTGTCACAGGGAGGAGGGGCGCTGCCGTCCCGTCCCCCCAGGACACGGGAACCAAGGCCCAGCCACCACACCCCCCACTGCCTCTGCTTTCCCTGCGCTGCTCTATGTCTGCCCCCAGCGCCCCTGCAGGCAGATGAAGAGCAGAGCTATGGTCCAGATCCAAACGGAAAAATTATTTTTGGAGACTCAGGGCAGACGTTCCCTCAGTGCAGAAGACCTCATCCCCTGGCGGCTGCCCCTTCCTCCAAGCCTTGAAAGCATCCCTGGGCCTGGCACCGAGGCAGACAGACCTGAGAGGCCTGGCGTTTGAGAAGGAAGTGCTGCCGTGGAGGGGAGGCGGACACCACGCTCCCTCCCAGCAGGAGCCCGAGCAGGACCCGGCCGGGCTCCCTGGCACTCTGTACCCACATGCCCTCTCTGCTCGCTGGAGGCCAGGGTAAGGCCCGAGCCCCACTGAGCAGAGGCAGTTGCAGGAGGACTACACTAGGCTGGGTGTGAGCAGTGTGCCCCCTCGAGGCAGGAAGCCCTGTGTCCCCTGTGTCCCCTGTGTCCCCTGTGCCAGCCACCGAGGCCCCTGCTCACCCTCCAGTCCAAGCCAGGAGCTTGCACAGGGCTGTGGGAAGTGCCGACTGCGGGGAGGGGAGCAGAGCGGGCGGCCAGGGGGCTCTTCTCTTCTGCACAGAGGTGCAAGCACCCACGTAGGCCGGCGGAGATGGGTGCTGGGGATGCAGTGGTGCTGCCAGCCGCAAAACCCTCTCCCCTCAGGGCCACACCCTTCTCCTGGGGAGGCCTCATTGAACACAGCGGCAGAGGTGTTGCTGTGAAGCCTTGGTTAGGACCCAGTGTGGAAAAACAGCAGGACTGGGAGCACAGGGGAAAACAAGGCCCCGCAAGGGCTGGGGATTCCGCTTCCTAGAGAGCAGGGAGAGGCAGAGGGCCAACACAGGAGGCAAGGCCCCATCTGTGACAGGCTGGGGTCAGGGCAGCTTCCTGGGATCTGCTGCTGCACGACAAGCCACCCCCATCCCCAGGACCACACTGTTACTTGTTTGGCTCATGAAACTGTAAAGCTGAGCAGGCCCAGGGGCAGGCTCCTCTCCACTCAACAGGTTGTTGGGGGCCTCCCTGGGCATGGGTCACCCCACAGCTGGCCGGTGTGTGCTGGTGGCTCTGGGGCCTCAGCCCAGCCCTGGGCTGTGGCCTCGGCCCTGTGCACACGGTACTCTCAGGTCCCTGGGCTTCCCACGACACAGCAGGTGGCTTCCAAGAACAACAACCCAGGGCACAGCTGCAAGGCCACCTGTGATCTCGCCTTGGATACCCCAGAATGTCAGTGCTACCCCCTTCCGTTGATCACAAAAGGTCAGCCTGTCCCTAGGAAGGAGATCAGACCCTACATCTTACTGCACACATTTGTGGCCATCAGCCACCTGCTGTGGGTGGGCGGGAAGCCATCAGAGTGACTCAGACACTTGGCCTGGCATGTGCTGTGATGGATGCCACCTACAGCCCCTCACCTGGCTCCCCAGGGACAGCTGTGCAACCTTGTCCAGGTTCCTCCCCTGCTGGGAAAGGACCTACTTCTTCCTGCCTGCCAGATAAAGGAGCTGCCTTAGAAGACAGCATTCCTTCAAGTCCTGATTCACTTGCCCCAGGTGGGAGCCTTCCTCCTATAGGTCCCATGGGACCAGTGTCCTTGCCACTCAGGGGAGGCCTGAAGCCGCTGCACTGGGGGGCACTGCAGGAGGCGCCCAGCCACAAGCCTTCCTGCCCCCGCCTCCAGGCCAAGCTCAGATGTGCAGGACCCTGTACCGGGCCCGCTGCCAGGAATATACATTCCGCAAAAAGTCTGGGTCAGGCCAGTAATGCCAGGTCATGGTTTCCGGACATCGCCAACCCTGTCTTTATCAGAGGCTCCCTAAGCTGTAGCCAAGGCCCTGCTTCTTGCCACCACCGCCCTGTCCCAGGCAGGCCAAGGTGGGATTCCGACGCTCCTTCCCTGGTGCAGAAGAGGCAGGAGAGTCGCTTCTGATGGCTGTGAGCACCAGGCTCTGACCCTGCATCCCTGGGGTGGCAGGAGCCCAGCATGGGAACCACCCCTCAGAAACAGTGCTACAAACACCTCCTGGGGTGTCAGGAAAGTGTCCGGTCTGATTCAACTGCCTGGACCCCAATTCTGCCTTCCTAACCGGGTCCCAATCACACCAGCACTGCTGGTCCACAGAGTCAGGCTCTGGCCTGGCAGGATGGGGGTGGGGACTTGGGGACTGCGACACTTTGCTGGAGGGACCCCATCTGCCCCCCTCATAGAAGACATGAACAGCAGCTATGGTGCATGGAGCGCCTGCGGGGTCCCCGCTAGGAGCCGGGTCCTGGGGCCACACACTCAGGAGGAACGTAGTGGCTGTGGCGGCCTCCTACATCTCCCCAGGTCTCTGCTTGCTCATCTGCACAATGGGGAGAGGCCTGGAAAGTGGGGAGGGGACCTGCATGATAGGAAGGGAAGGAAAGTGGCAGTGAAGGAAGCCAGGTGCCAAGGGAGTTGACAGGAAGCGGCTGGTGCTGGGGTCGGGCCAGCACAGGGGTAGGAGAGGCAGAAGGTGGTCGGAGCACAGGCCCTGAGACCCCACCTCTCATCCACCCTGAGCTTTGAGGTGCCAGAAGAAGGGCTATTCCAGCTGCAGCCCTCCTGGGACACATCCTGCCTTTTCATTTACCAGAAATAAGTAGAAAAATGACCCGGGGAGGAACGCTACTATTTTTTTAGCAATTGCAGCAAAAATGTCACCATCGGGAGCATAAAAGCCTGTCAGCACTGGTGCGTAATGGCCTGGCTGCCTTTGCCAGGTCCGGCCACCCACAGCCACATCTCACCCTGTTTCACCCCAGGGTGCTGCAGCCTAGCTCGCCTCTAGCCCTGATGAGCCCGGAATAAACAGAAAGCACCGCGGGAGCCCCTGACGCCGGATCCGAGATTCACAGGCTTGAGCACCTCCTCCCACCCGCTCAACTGCTCAGCCTCTCGGGAAACTGAGGCACTGGAATAGGCTCCGCCTGGCTCCAGACTACAGATCTGCTCATTCCCCACCCACCCCGAGCTCACAGGGGCTGGGCTTGTCCTCCGAGTCCTAGATGAGCTCCCTGGGACAAGAGGAACACCCACCTGTGCCTTCCTGGTCCGGTACCCAGATGCAAACTTCCTGTCGTGATTTTTGCCCCACACAGCTCTTTGTCAGAAAAAGCTGGCTGCAGGGAGGGGCAGGGCCTTGGAGGAAACAGAGGAATGGTGTCAACGGGCAGCCAGGGTCTGAAAGGGGTAGGGAAGTTTTGTGCCTCAATTTCCCTACTTGGGGCTAAGTGGTTAGGAAGGGCAGAGGGCGGGGGCTAAAGCCCTTCCAAGGTGCCTTCTGCTCAGGCACAGTAAATGACCCGTGCAGCTGGCTGGCCCAGCTCAGGCCAGGTCCACAGCTACCCCTAAGGCTGCAGGCCCGCCCCAGCTAGGCTCCGGCTGCCCCTCGGCCGGGGGCCCTCCCCTTCCTGGGCAGCTGTGAGCAGGCTTGGCCTTTAAGGACTGCACCCAGGACACAGCCTGGGACGGGTCTTTGTCTCTCTCTGAACACACACCCGCCCAGCTGAGGCCCAGTCAGTGGAAGCCCCTGCTTCCCATCTCTCAGGGACCCTGAGGCCCGAGCCTCCGGCCTGCCGCGCTCTGAGAGCTGCTGCCTTCCTGCTCCCTGGGGCCCGCCCCACTGCATGTTAGTCCTGTTTTTGTTCACTGCCTATTGCCTCCGAGTAGAACGTGAACCCCAGGGGTGGGGGTGCTGTTTCGGCCTGTTTTCTTCGTTTCTGCCTGCCCTCCCAGCTCTGGAGCCCAGTAGCTGCCTAATAAATGTTGGTTCCAACCTAGTTCTTTACAAATAGCAAGTTTATGTGGTTGAACTTTTCCCACCTTGAACTACACACCCACACAGCAACCATGGAAGCCATCCTCGGCCCTGGAAGGCGCAGTAGGAAACTGAGGTTGCTGAGGCATTCGGGGCATCTCCCGGGAAAATTGGGGTAACGCCCATCAGCCTGTCTGATCGTGAACCTGCAGAGCTCGAAGCACAGGTGTTTCTGGCTCCTGTATTTTGCATGTGTGGGGGGCTATCAAAGCATAAGCCACCTTCTAGAGATGACAAAGCAAGTGACTTGCCCAAGGTCACTCAGCAAGTCAGTGGCCGGTGGGGGGCCCTGGGCCACCCCAGGCAGAGGGACCAGGACCTGTCTGCCTCCAACCCTCTAGAGCAGGACTCTCGGGAGCGCCACCCGATGGGTCCACGTGTGTCTGAGGTGGGCCAGCCAGCTGCAGTCAAGACCACACGACCCCTGCGGCCAGACCTTCCTGGCTCCCCACTCCTTCGCCAGGCTGAGCTTTGAAAACACAGAGGGTAGACTGAGTCCAGCCAGGAGAGTTGGCAGAGAGCTGTACCCTAGTGTGCCCTAGGTAGCACCTGGCTCCTGGCTGGGGTGGGACTTGGGGGAGGTGGGTGTTCGGACTGGGACCCCAGTGGTTTTTATCAGGACCTTGTCGGCATGCAGACCTCCTAAGAGCCAAACTAGGAACAAATGTCCTGGTCTAACCAGTGCTGTGGCTGCCAGGTGGGGCTGGGGGTGGCTGCGGAGGCCACATGTGAGGGCTCCCCCCTCATTTATCTGCTACATTTAGACACCATAGGGATTATTTTCATCAATGTTTAAAATGTTGTACAAGAAAATGAGTAATTCATGCACAGTGTGAATAGCAATTATCTATTCAAGGTAAGGAGCATGTATTATGTACCTACTGTGTGCAGGGCCAAATTTGAAATGAATAAGATATGTCCCCATTGTCTGGACACTGCTGCGCCGGGTAGGGAGAGAGGCAGAGAAAGCCGTGCTAATAGGAAGGAGGAGTTCCGCGCCGGAAGTGCTCACAGGTACAATGGGGACACAGGTGGCGATTAATTCCACCTGAAGAGTCAGGAAAAGCTGGCAGCTTTGAAGGATCCCAGCCGAGGGGGACAGAGCAAGAAGAAGGGCGATGTCTGTGTTTCTAGGGAACTGGGCCAGAAGCCTGGGCTGCTGCGTGACCTGGCTGGGGCTAGGGGCAGCCCTGGAGCCAGGCCAGGAAAAGCAGATGGCGGTCAGGTGGCCAAGTCCCTGTCTGAGTGGCTGTGAAACCCTGGAGTGGAAAGAGAAGGCCCCAATGTGTGTGTCAGAAGGGCAGCGCGGGGGCTACAAGGAGGGTGGGGACCTAGGTGGCAAGGGAACACAGGCAGCGAGAGTGCGGCTCATCTCCCCCTCTCCTGGGCCTCCTTGAACCCAGCTTTGCGGTGGCAGCAACCCCAGAAGGAGACAAAGAAAGAGGAAGCCAGGAGCCCAGCACTGGGCTCTGGGGGACCTGGCAAAGCAGTCTTCCTACCCAGCACAGCTCCCCTGGGCCTGCAGGGCACCTGTCTGTCACCTGCCTAATGGGACACAGCGAGGGAAATTAGGTTACAGGTGCAAATGAGGCCAGAGCCCACTGCACGCGCACAGTGAGGAGGCGGCAGGCGCTATGTGGGGGCTGGGCCGCCCTCTCAGCCCTGAGCCCTGTGGCATTCACACCCCAGCACCTGACCTCAGCTAGAGGCTGTCCCGGTCCCTCAGTCTGCATGTCCAGCCCTCAGTGGTGTCAGAATGGTTAACCTGAGCCAGCTGGATGCAGTCTATGTCCCAACTGCTGCCCCTTACCCAGAGTCCACAGGGGCCACTGTGATTCGTAAAACACGGCTCCCTGCACAGCATCCCCGCGCCACAGCGCGTTCTGTCTCTGTGGGTTTCCGTGGGGACTGATGCCAGCAGCACAGTTTAGAATCTTTGCTTTCAAGCAAATGACGAGCTCGGCGTGGTGGTGCTCCCTGTCACCCAGCGCTTGGGAGGTGGGACGGGAGGATCACCGTGAGTCCCAGGGCAGCCTGCGCCACATAATAAGATCTTGCCTCAAAAAATAAAACATATATTTAAAAAATGAAAATAAATTAAATAAAAATAAAGTGGTGCCAGTGATTTTTCTTTGGGGATTTTTTCTTTTAAACCTTTTTTATTTTGGAGAAATTTTTAAATGCATAAAAGTACAGAGACTGGTGTCATGCAGCCCTTGGTGCCCGTTACTGGGTGTGCACGGTGGTCACCTCCTGGCCAGCTGTGTGCCATCTGTACCCACCTCCCCACAGCTCTGTTAATTTGAGGCAAATCCTAGCCATGGTTACAGTTTATCTGTCATCTTTGTACATTTCACACTGCAGCTCGAAGTTTTAAACAGAGCCAGTGTACCGTTGTTAGGTTTCAAGAAAATAAACAGGGGAGGGAGTGTGTGCCTAATGGTGAGTCTCTCCCACAGGCCTGGCCCGCACTGTGGAGAGGCTTTCAGTCCACTTTGTGGTCCTCACACCCGCAAAGGGGAGGCGCCGGCCTCATCAGCCTCTCGCCCACTGCCCCGTCCTCCCTGACACAGCCGGAAGAGCCAACTCAGGCAGAGACTAGGCCAATCCTGTGTACCACCCACCACATGGGAGAGCGAGCCAGGGCCCTGGCCATGGGCGCCCAGTCGATTGCTGGGGTGGGTGGCACAGCCCTGGAGGGCAGTCATATGCACTGGGCACCTCGCCCAGGACAGGGCCACCCGGACAGCCTGTCTCAGTTACTCTGCTTTCGTTGCTGGGACAAATACCCGACACCCAAAATGAAGGAAGGAAAGGTTTATTTAGCTCACAGTTTGTGCAGGTTTCAGTCCATACTCAGCTGGGTCCAAGGCAGAGCGGCACATGGCAGAGGGCAGCAGTTCATGGCTGTGGCAAAAAGCAAGAGAGCAAAGGGAGTGGCCGCAGCTCAGGCAGCTAGCTAGCCTCTCTCCTCTCCTTATATTGTAATGCAAATTACCTGCCACAGAGCAGGTGCAGAACCCACACCTACAATAGTCAGTCACAAACTCCAGAAGCTGTCCCACGACTGCATGAGGCTTTGGGGTATCAACTAGACACAAACCATAACACAGCCCCACACAGCCCTCTGGAGGCCTTGCCAGCCCAGCCTCTCTGCAGTACCACTGAGCCCTGTGAGGTGCTATCCCAAGCACCCTCATTTCCATCCTGCATCTAAATGCCGCCTCCTCCAGGAAGCCCTCCTGAAGACCCCGACCTGTGTCCTCTGTCCTCAGGACGGCCTGGCCCACTCTTCACTGGCCTGTGGGACAATTGCTGTGGTGGTTTGGCCAGTTGTGGTCCCCTCCGTGTACCCTTGGCATCTCTCTGTAAGCCTCCCTCCCTCTCTGCTGCTCAACAGCCCCAGGGTGCTCCCCAGGCATTCTCTCAGGGTTGAAGTCGCTGCGCCAGGTTGGAGAGTGCCTCGGCATTTCCTGAGCACCTGCCGGCACACTGGGCTCCTTCTGTGCCCGTAGAGCAGCTTCCTGTCACCAAACATCCAAGAAGGTTTACTTCAGCTGGTGGAGCAGAGGGCTCACCTCATGGCAGCCAGGAAGTGGGGAGGGAAGGAAGAGAGCTGGCGAGGGGAAGGCACAAGGACCGTGCGTCCCCAGGGTCACACCGATGACCTCCATTCAGCCAGACCCCACACCCGGTCTCACTACGGCCACCAACTCAGTCTCACCAACGGGTGAATCTACAGAGCAGGTTAGAGGCTCCCAATCTGATAGCCTGAAAGCCCCGCCTCAAACCGCCTGAGCCTTCTGGGGCTTCCACCCCCAAACCCTAAGGACACCCCACTGCCCTTGTGCACAGGGGCTCTGCCCAAGCAGAGCCCCAATATTTTTGCAACTTTGATGGCCAGAAAGGGGGACAAGCTTCTGTGTCAAAGCTGTTAGCAATGCTCAGTGCATGTTGTAGAAAGACAGCTGTCTTATCCTGATAAAAATGATTTAGTGTGTGTGTGTGTGTGTGTGTGTGTGTGTGTGTGTGTGTGTGTGTGTGTAAAAGTACAGCTGAGCTCCTCTTCTGAGCTGGAGCAGACAATGTGAAGAATAAGTAAGTGGGGCTGCTCAGGGCCCAGCAGGCCACAGGGCACAGCCGAAGGCATGAGCAGGCCCTCAACACCACACCCCTGGCCCCCAGCTGGACCCCTGCTGGCCAGTGTGTGTTTACAAGCCTAGCAAATCTTGCTTAACCCAGAGCCTGGACTTCCTCAGACTCCAGGAGTTACAGGAGTCAGGGAGAGAAGGAATCACTCAGAAAATCCTCAGCAAGGAGGTGGTAGGCAGAGCCCGGGACAGCTGCCAACTGGAGGAGATGTTGGCAGGGATCTTGGATTGGGGAGACAGACAAGAATCTTGGGGCCGGGGAGATGGCTCAGTGGAATAAGTGCTTCCCTGGCAAGTGCAAGGGCCTGAGTTCAATTCCCCAATTCCAAAAAAAGAAAAGAAAAAGAATCTTGGGCCCCAGAACCACTTTGGATGAGAACCTGCAGGGCCCACACTTCCCCCATCAGAGGGTGAGGGAGAAAGCAGAGTCCTTGGACTGGAGGAGCTGAGGCAGCTGCTTTCCACAGTGAGGCAAGTGAGGCCAGGCAGGTGGCCCAGGCTCCCCAAAGGCCCCGGTCTCAGGTGAGAGCAAGCATGCAGCTCCCTGCCCCAGCCCTGCCCACCATTCCCTGGGACCCCAGCTGTTCTCTGGCCAAGGGGCATGTGGCCCTTGGCCCTCAGCCAGTTTCTCCCCAGAGGTGTGGTCCCTGGTGAGCGGCAGTCCTCTGCCACGCTGCCAGCCTCCACGCTGGCACTGACTGACTGCTTACCTCCCCACCTGCCAAACAATAATTAGGAGCCCTTTTTCCATATTAAGCAGTGCTGTCACCGCTGCTTCACGCTCTCCTGGTCATGCTGCTTCTCCTCCTCTGTCTCCTGGACACCGCTTTCTGACAAGTCCGAAGCTCTCGTTCTGGGCAAAACAGGCAGAAAGATGCTGTGAGGCGTGGGCTGGTGTTTGGCCTTGACTTCCCAGCCAGGCTAGAAGGAAGACATAGCCCATCTGGGACCAGGAAAGACTTCTCACGAGCCTGCAGCCTCCTAGTCCCCCGGCTCCAATGCCCAAATCCCCTCACTGGGGCCAGGGAGATGGCTCAGTGGAGTAAGCGCTTCCCTAGCAAGTGCAAGGGCCTGAGTTCAATCCCTGGTTTAAAAAAAAAAAATCCCCTCATCACAGGCGAAGATTTGAAGGGCAGTGTTAAAAACACAGACGCCTGTCAGTGGTGGTGTATGCCTGATTCCAGCACTCAGGAGGCCGAAGCGAGAGACTGCTGAGTTCAAGGCCAGCCTGGGCTACACGTGTGGGCCAAGTGTGAGCCAGTGTCAGTGGGGACACTGAATACCAGGTGGCAAAGCCCCGAAGAAGGCGATTAAGGAGCAGCAACCGGAGCCAGGACATGGAGCGGTGGCTGTCTGGAGCCTCCCAGGCCACTTCTGGACCTGCCAAGGTGACAAACTAGAAGCTGATAAATGGGCACTGGCACAGACAGTACCAACCAGAGATGAGAAAATGCCTGGCTTCCCCTCTTCTCTGCCCAGGGCCCAGCCTGCTGGGAAGCAGTGGGCAAGGAGCCTGAGGCAGCCTGTGTGCTGGGGCCAGGCAGGTGGACAGAGTCAGCCCCAGAAATCAGCCAGGGTCTCCCTCCAGATGTGTGTGTGTGTGTCTGTGTGTGTGTGTGTGTGTGTGTGTGTGTGTTGGAGATAGGGTCTTGCTATGTAGCTCAGGCAGGCCTTGAGCCACTATCCTCTTGCCTCATGCTCCCAGAATGCTGGGATTACAGACCCCTGCCACCACACCCAGCTCCCAGAAGGCCTTTTCACTCAGCTCTTGCTTCCAGCCTAACACCCCACAGTGTCATCAGTGTCACCCCGGTTTCCATCAGAAGGCACCCACAACACCACCGTGTATGGCAGGAATGACCCACTCAGCATACCTGCCTTTCTTCCCACTTTAGGGTTTTTGAGACTCAAAGTCCAGAGCAGGAGGCAGCAGTCAGCCCAGCCTAGTCATGGGCAGGGGGAACAGTTGGGGGGGCTGGCTTTCCTCTCTCGGCCACCAAGCGGGAGGAAGGGGGCTGCTGACAAAGCACGATAGCGTCCACTCGTGGCTCTGAGGCCTTGTGTAGTCTGCCCGCCTCACCCGGCCCGAGCGTGCAAGCTGACCTGCCAGGTTCTAGAATTCACCAGGGGCTTTCCTCCACTACAGTCTCTCTGGCAGGTTCTAGAATTCACCAGAGGCTTTCCTCCACTACGGTCTCTGGCAGGTTCTAGAATTCACCAGAGGCTTTCCTCCACTACAGTCTCTCTGGCAGGTCCCCCTGCTACCTCTTCCCTGCCACAGAGATGGGGGTGACCCCGCACCTGGCAAGGACAGGGTTATGACCCAGCGGCTGTGGGGTGGGCCTGAACCAGCCTGAGGCCACCTACAGTGAGGACCTGGTTGTGTTCAAGGCAGTCAGGGCTCTGGCTGCTTCCTCCAGGAGCCTCATTTGGTGTCACCAGTACCTGTCCCCACCCCAGCCCAGATCCCCCAGGAGGGGGTGTAGAAATCCTGTCCCTCAGTGTCCTAGCTTCCAAACAGTCCCCTCCTTCTTCCCACCACCTCTCTTACCACCAACAGCTGCAAAAATTCAGCTGAGAGCATAAAAGGCAGGTGCTTGTCTTTGGCTTTATTCTTTTAAGAAGAAAAACAATGAAGAGACAAACCCCAGGAAATCAAGTAGGGGGAAAAAACCAACCCTGTGTTCTGAGGAAACGTTAAATCAGCGAATTGAAATGCTGAGATGAAAGCAGGGAGGCCGGGTGGGGCCTGTCACCCACGCTGACAGGGGTGGGGATGACAGTGGGGTGGGGGATGAGGCCCAGGCAGCAACAGCAGCACCCCTGCTGGCTGCCCCTGCGCCTCCTCCCCACGGGGCTCCCCGTTTCTCCCCCCAGCACATACAAGGCAGTTTAGGGGAGCCCCTTGCCCCTGCTCCCCCATGCTCCCAGTCCCACCGTCCTGTAGGAGGGCGCCCCCTACAGGCGGCCTTGCACCATTAGGAAACGGCCCCTCAGGCTGCGCCCCCCTGCGTCTCCCTCCCCCAAGGATCCAGCCCTCGAGAAAGCAGACCAAGCTCCAGTTTCCTGGGACCCCAGGACTCGGTGCCAGCGTCTCTGTGGTCTTCCCGATTCTCTGCTTTCCTGAGTGCGCTTGGGCGAGGGGTCATTATCCAGAGACTGCGCAAGGGAGGTTTGCTGCCCTTGGGGAAGAGGGAGGTACGCCCAGGTCTATTTATTTAAATTATTCCGCCCTCCAAATTCCAAAACGGCGGGAAGAGGCGCCCACGTTGGCCCAGGCGGGCCCCGGCCTTCAGCACCACGGACAGCGCAAGGCCAAGCTGCCCATGGGAGCCGGGGAGGGGCGGCTGCCCAACTTGCTTTCGCGCCTCTGAAGCCTGAAGGGACATCGGATAAGGAATGTCACCGTCGGGGCCAGTTGCCTGGTAATCAACCATTCTCAGTGCCCAGTATGGAAAGGCAATTAAAGCAAGAATTAAAAAGCCATCGCCTCATTTAAAATCCAATAACACGGCTGGCCTGACCACATCCCAGGTCCCCAAGGAGAGTGGGAGTGGGGCTTGGGAGGAGCAGGGGGCAGCCGGATGTCACAGGGAGGAAAGGAGAGCAGAGATGGAGAAGAGGGCAGCGCGGCCAAGGGGAAGGCTGCTGAGGTCCTTGTGCCTTCCTGCCACACAGCCGGACTCGGAAGCTGCGCTGCGTCTCTGGCCTTAAGGAAGTGTTCTAGGCCAATGCCTTCTGGAATTCAGCAGGGGTTCCAAGCACTCATCTTTCCTTCTCAGCCAGAGCAAGTGCTCCTGTAGGTGTGGGCTGTGTCTCCCCCCAGTGCCTACACACACACACACACACACACACTGTGTGCACACACACGCATGCACACAACCAGCGCCTCACTCAGACCTGACTGTTATGTGGTCGTTGTTAACTAGCCAGTGACAGGCTCACCGGCTGTGGCTTTTATCCACCACCCTGAACAAATCATGCTCCCACCCAGTGTCGCATCACCATTCCCACCCCCACAGGAGAACAATAAAACTCGTGATCCTCACCTGTCTGTGCGTCAAACACAGAGCCAGGTAGGCCATTCCCCGCTTTTGTCTCCAGTGCCTAAAGAGGATTCGTGCGCATGCCTTCATGTAAAAGCTCTGAATTTGCTTCTTATTCCTAAGTGAGCCAGAGAATGTCTAATCTTCTAAAATGACATTAACCCTTTTCACATCAAATAAAGCTGTTCTGCGGGTAATCTCCCTGTCGCGCAGCTGACTGCCTTGATGCGCTGGGAAGAGAGAGGGCTCGTCTGTTCCCTTTCATTTTCTATCCTCCTTGGTGCAGTCCTGAGCCTAAGGCTTCAAGTTTGATGGGAGCTGTTCTTGCAGTTTATGCTTCCCATCCCTTGGGGGCTTACTAGTGTCTATTTTAAATAAATCCCCTCTTTTCTCTCTCACTCTCTTTCTCCTTTTTTTTTTTTTTCAAAGAACAACTGCACGTCTTCTTTGAGGGGAGCTTTTCTTTGGGGTGGAATCAGGTTTTGACAGTCGAGCTTTCATGAGACAAGGCGCTGGGTGAATGGCGAGGAGCTCAGCGGCCTCTGCGCTGGGCCCTGCCTGAGCGCCAGGCCTGTCTGCGCAAGTCCTGCGTGCTGTCAGCTGCAGGAGCCCAGTCGTGTGGTTGCTGGTTCAAGAAAGAGCACACTGCAAGGAGTGGAGGAGGGAAGAAGGTAGGGAAGGTGACTACTCTGGTCGCGGCCTGCAGCCTTGCTCAGCCAGCTCCTCCTTGCTTCAGAGGGAGGCGCAGGCAGGCTGCCGGGATCCATACCGCTCTCCCTGGAGCCAGCCTGCCTGGGTCCTGGACAGATGCTGCGGTGGGAAGGCAGGCCGGGCCCTGGCTCACCCTCTTGCTCTGTCTGTGATGTCAGTACCTGTCCGAGTGGAGCACTCCAGCTGGCTGTGGCACAGGAGCAGGACAGAAGTGCAGGCTGGTTTGGGGGAGCCAGCCCAGGTCTCAGCTCAGCCAGACATCAGTGGAAGACTCAAAGCCTGAGCTCCCCGGGGACCTGGAGCTGTGAATGGCCTTTCAGCACCCTGCCAGCTCCCAGCCCCTTCCCATACCCCACCCTCCCCGCAGCCCCACCAGCTCCACACCACAGGGAAAGCAGGACCACCCCCACTTCCCTGCCACTTGCCTTCCCCTCCTGCCTGGTGCGGCCGCCTCCCATGGCTGTCACGCCAGAGGCTGCATGGGGCCTGCTGTTTCCATTTGCAGCCCCTGGCAGTTCCCCAAATCCTAAAACCATCAGCCCAGCAGATGTAAGGAAGTTGAAGGCTGAGTTTTGCTGATGCAACGGGAGAGGCAGCTAGCGCCTTTCACCTGAATCCACCCTGGATTAAGCTGACGTCTGAAACAGCCTGGCTCCCATCCACATGGCGTAAAACCTCTGCTAAGCCTTCTCTCCTCCAACATGCAAGTGCAAACTTTCCCCAACCACGAACTCCCTTAATCATTTATGAAAATGCGTCAGCTGTCTCTGTCTCCTTGTTCCAGCGCCTGGTGCCCTCCCTCTCAGAGCAGAAGCTGCCTGCCCCACAGGGTCGAGGAGAAGGGGGGCTATGGCTTCTTGTGAGCCCAACCTTTCCTTATAATTAATTCCTCACTTCCAGGACCATCTGTTTCTCTTTAAACACAGTCATCATCTCCATAAAAATATAAATACATATATTTAAAATTCAATTAAAAAGAGATCTGGAGCCAGGCACCTCGGTGCATGCCTGTTATACCAGCACTCTGGGAGGCTGAGGCAGGAAGGCTGCAAGTCTGAGCTCGGCCTGGGAAACTTAGGGACTTAGCAAGAAGTCTATCTCAAAATAAAGAAATAAAGTAGTTCAGTATGATGGCCCTGGGTTCCATGCCCAATACCACAAGAAGAAGGAAGGGAGGGAGGAAGGGAGGGAAAGAGAGAGAGAGAGAGAGAGAGAGAGAGAGAGAGAGACAGAGATAGAGAGAGACAGAGAGACAGAGAGAGACAGAGAGACAGAGACAGAGAGACAGAGACAGAGAGACAGACAGAAACAGAGAGACAGAGACAGAGACAGAGAGACTCAGTTCTCGAAAGGAACAGGAAAAAGCTCACTTAGACGTCCAGCACATAGCCCCGGCTCGTAGCATCCACAGCCTAACCCTAGAAGAAAAGTTATGTTTCCTCCTCTCAAAGTTTTATAGCAGCAGCTTTTGTGATTAAAACCCCATAAATAGAAGGGGAGCCCAGAAGCAGGCGGTTCCTGGGACATTTCCAGGAGTATTTTAACCACCCAGAGAAATATTGACTGGGAAGCCAGCAGGGACCCTATTGTAAAACTTAGCTGAGTCCCCACATTGTGCACACACTGTCAATAGTCCAGGAGGCTGAACCAAAAAGGAAAGCATTTTATCGGATTGTTTCGGGTCCAGGTTGTCAGTGTGCATGGAGTGGACGCCCCAGGAAATTGGAGATGGAGGAATGTTAATTTGAGTCACAGATGGAACACACAAACAATCAGCTCACCAAATTGGAAATTAATTCTGGATGGATCCTCTCTGCCTGTCTTCCGTCTCTGCCTGCACGGTATCCATATCATGGTGTTTAGGGTGTAGATTCTGCCGTGTGTCAATTCTCAACAAATCATTTGTGAGCTCTGTAAAAAGCCCCTGAGTGATGGAAAGAAAAGAATAAAAATACCCCCACAGGTCACCAAAGCCCATGTCCCCTGGGACACAGTCATTGCCCAAAATACATTTCTCAGTGCTTTTGCTTGACCTAGTTTTAAATGCCGTCACCATCAACCCGTGTTTCTGGGCGAGTCTGGTCTCACCTCGGCTCTGCAAGGGACATCAAGGATACAGAGCCCTGGGGTGTCGCAACAGCCGGCACCCTTTCTCCTCCCCTTCCCTCCTGCCGCGGGGTTCTTTGCCTCTCCTTGACCTTTGTTTAACGCGAGCTGGGTACATTTAATTCTTACCAAGTGATCTGAGCAAGCCACCCTTTTGAAACCTATCATTTGTCATTTTTATGCCTTGAGCTTTGGCGTTCCCAGCAATCCCTGGGCTATTTCAGCTCATTCAAACTCTGTCTTTCTGTCCCAACCATCTTGTCCTTGTTTGAGGGAAACATCTGGAAAAGAGGCCAGTGGTAGAGCTGCCCCACCTCCCCCAGGTGTCCCCAGGGACAGCTCCCCTTCTCTGTTGGCCCTTCCCTCCACCCACAGCTTCCATCCTGCGTCCTCAGGGTCTGGTGACGTATGTCCAGGAGTTCACCTGGCCACTTCCAGTGTGTGGTTCCAGCCTCCTCCGTAGTCCTGTATCAAGTCTCTGTCCTCCCTGATGTCTGCTGTCTCCCAATTTAGTATCATCTGCAAATTTAATTAACACGCTATTGCCTCTTCGTTCCAGGCCATTAATGAAGATGTTATGGCAATAACAATATTTTCAAGGTCACAAGGAGAGGAGAGCGACACTGCTAATACCTCTGCCCAATACGGGGGAAGAGGCAATCAAGTGCCCGCGCGTGCTTCGAGGCATTTCCTCTGGGTTCTGTGAACTTCCTTTCCCAGACTTGGGCTAGGTTCTCACGCCTCCCCTCGGCCTCGGCCACTGCACATCCTTGGCAAATCCCATTTGGAAAATGAAGAACATCAAATCATGTCTTCCTTTTATTTCTGTCTGGTTTCTAGCAGGAGAAACAGCCACTAATTGAGTATGTGTAGGGAGAGTTGATGTGCATGGTAAAGACAAAGTAGCCATTATCAGGCTTGTTATCCAGGCTCCTCTCCATTCCTCAGGCAGAATCTGTGTCAGCGGAAAATACCCATTAAAGCCCACAGCGCCTGACAGACGAGAGGGAGGAAAGATTCCCAGTGGGCCGACCACAAGATCTCAGCCTGGAGGGGCGGGCAAGGCGGCCACTTCCTCCCGGCAGCGTGGTCCCTAACACCCCGACCGACTGACGCAGAAGCAGACCTGGAGCCTCACCTCTGCATGGTGCTCTTTCAGCCCAGGGACGGGGCTCTTGAACCCCAGCTCGCCTTCCTTCCCTACCAAGCTGCAGACCTCGGACTAGTGCTGCGCGTTTCTGGGGTCAGTACTAGTGAATCACAGAAGAGATTCCAGAGAGCGCGTTCGTGCCCAGAAAGTTGATCCTGAGTTATTTACTGTTTCCAGCCCTTGCTGCAGGCCTGGCTCAGGTTCCGAGGCTCCTAGTTGTCATTTCTGAGCGTCTGGAAGGCCTCGCTGGACCAAAGCCCGCATTAAGTCCACATCAGCAGGTTGCAGGCCGCAGAGTTCGCTCTGCTGCGGGGTTCCTGGGGAGCAGCCTCAACTTCCTCCTGCGTGCTGAGGGTCACCGGCTCCGCCTCTCTGCCCTCCTCCCAGCCCAGGCCCAGCTTCTCCATGAGCACAGGAGGACACTGCGCCCTGTCCCCTTCAGGAAGCTCAGCAGGCTGCAGCAGGTTCAGACTCCTGGCAGGGCACGGCTCAGGCAGGACGAGTCCCAGAGAATGTCCCTGAGCCGCAGTGTACCTGCCCTATTTCCTACCAAGCTCCGGACACTAAATATCCCCAGCTTTATGAGCCCCTCAACCTCTGTCACCTGCCCCAAGTCTGCTGTTGTAGCCTCAGAGACGACATATGCCTGAATCAGAGCCGCTGCATCCAGTGACACTTTACTCACGGACACAGAAACTAAATCCACACATTGTTAAATATGATCCTTTCAGTTTTTAAAAAGATGGAGTTCTGTCACCAGCTCACAGGCTGTACTGAGCAGGCAGCAGGCTCCGGTGTCCACGCTGGAGATGCGGGTGTTGATACCGCCCCTGTCACAGCCTGTGGTGTCAAGGTGACCTGTTTTCAGAGCCCCTCTTGCAACTGGGGCAATGCGACTCCAGCTAGGCGGGTTAAGGGGCTCGAGTCATTCGCAGGCCTCAGCATTCCGAGCTCTGATTCCTTAAGGCTGATCTCAGAGCCTCCAGAGAGCCCTGCACATGTGCCTGTGTCGCCGGCCTAGTGGGCTGCAGGGGGACAGGTGCAGGACGCAGAGACCTACTGGCGGGAAACAAGGTCACCACGGCTGCCACCGCCGGCTGCTTCCATTACCCTCGCAGGATGGAGCAGTTGAGTGCTGGATCGAAGCCCTGTGGATGTTTGCTTCATTCTGAGGGGGAAGCCAGAGAGGACAGAAGGACTGACAGGCAGCGAGCAGTTCCGGAGCAGAAGCAGGAGGCTTCCTGTTCCTCCTCTGGAGGTCGGGTATTCCTCCGGAAGGTGCCGTCAGCCAATGCGATTCCCCTGGGAAGAGGCCACTCGAGATCTCCCCACCTCAGCCTCTCCCTCTGCAAAGCTTCTCCTCACATCCAGTGACTGCCCAGCGTGACATATTCATCGTGTCCCTTTCATGATGCCACAAGGTGCCCCTGACCCCCAACATCAAATCTCAAATCCCGTACTTGGGCCTGATCTGGCTGCTGCTGGCCACACACAGAACACCGAGGAGGCTACGTGCTAGGTGTGATACTGCACCTCTGTGTGCCCCTCGTCTCCAGCAGCCTCCTCCCGGCTGGCCATGTCCAGCCTTGACCTTGTAGAAGAGACCTTGCAGCAGGGCCAGGGGAGCTGTTTGACTGTGCCTCGGTTTCCCTATCTGTAAAGGAGAGACCTGCCAGCGCCAACCTTACGGTATGACCAATTTTAATCAGAACTCGCTGACTAGCTCTCCTGGGGATCTGGAGATGATGTGGCCCGCAGCAGTGACAAGTAGGGTGATTCAGGTCACTGTCATCTTTCTTCCTCAAGTCTCTAAACTTCTTGTGTAAATTACATAATTATCAGAGAACACTTCCTGGATAGGCCTGGGGCCTCCTTATCCTGGCCTCAAAGTTCTAGAGTCTTCTGCGCCTTACCACGTCCTCCACACTGGTTCAGGTACCTCTGGGTTTGGGCCTGGCCTAGAGGCAGCCATTGTCTTTCATTAATTAACTGAGATAGTGCCACACACACACCTGAATGCTTTCTTCCGGGGGGAGATGTGGTAAGGCGCCGAAGAGTCTAGAACTTTGTAGCCAGGATAAGGAGGCCCCAGGCCTATCCAGACCCTTTCACAGAGTCTGATCCTTAAAGAGTTGGCCTGGAGGTGTTCAGTAGTGTGTATTTAAGGACCAAGAGAAAAGAGACTCGTGAAAATGATTCTGTCAGTGGCACCCCATTCTAATTGGACAGGAAGAGGGCCACTGGGGGGCTGGTTCCACTGAACCCCAACTCATGGAAGAAGCCATCCAGGAAAGCTCCAGAGGCCTATAGTGAGGCAGGCAGCACCCATGGTTTCCATGAGCCTCAAGAATCCAGCTGCATACCCAGAGCCCCCAACCGTGTGGCCAAAGGTTACTGGGCGCAAGAGGAAGGCAAGGCTTATATAGGGGCCACCAGACTGGCCGAGCCCCAGAGGACGGGCAGGGACCCCCCGCAAGGCCACTCAGACCACACTCCCACTGTAAGTACCCACAGGAGCCTGGGGGTGGAGCTGCTCAGCCTGACCCAAGGCGCCGCCGGAAAGGTTTGCACAGCTCTGGGTGAGCCGCTGGCTCGGGGCTGTGCCTAGCTGGGCTTCAGACCCATGCCCCAGCGATGCCCCAGGGAATGGCTGGGCTCAGGCTGGAGGCTGGAGAGAAGTGGGCAGGTGCAGGTCCAGGCAAAGTGGAAGCTGATATAGGGAGCCTGGAACCTCAACACCAAGCCAGGACCTCAGCCAGGGCCAAACAGACGCCTGGCTTGGCGCCCTGCGGGAGGGCGAAGGGCAGAGCCGAGCTGGGAGAGGGAAGTCAGCGCCTTGCTCGCCCGGAGGAGTCGGCTCCCGCTCCAGGCTCCCAGAGCTCCGACAAAGTAGGTGACGAGCGGCTGCCAGGTGGATCGAGAAATGAGCAGCAATTGGATTTTGCCTTTTTTTATTTAAAGTTTTTATTGATTCTTATGGAGTGAATTAAATGCAAACACCGGAATGGAAAAGATCTAAGCATCTCTGTAAGGAAATGGGACGCCATCAACATGACACATTAGTCTCCACCAGGAGGGAAGTGGGGTCCCAGGGACTCTGCAGCGGGAGGACAGGAAAGGGGGTGCAGGGAGCACTGGGGCGAGGCTTTGCCACCAGGCACACCCTCCCAGCAGCCCATGGCCACGGGGTGCTGCCGGGGTCCCCGCTCTCCCACTGGGGCCTTCAGCTGGCCTGTGGCCCTTCCAGCTGCTGCAAGCTGGTGCACAGCTGGGGCAGCAGCTCCAGACTTCCACATCCTCATGTTGTAGCTCATGGAATCTGAACAAAAGAGAGTGAGCGCATAAGGAGGGGAGAAGAGAGACCAGTGAGAGAGAGTTGGAAGAGGGAGAGAGCACAGTAGGGGTGGCGCCCTCTGCTTGGGGGGAGGCAGTGACAGAGGCCACAGTCCCAGCGTGAGGAGTTCCTCCCCAAGGCACAGTTGGAGCTGGGCCTCAGGAAGCCTGGAGGGGCCCACAGCAAAATCGGCCAGGCCCTGGTGCGCTTGGCCTCCTGAACCCTCGCCCAGGCTGCACAGCCTCCCCTCCTGCTCAGAGGCCTCATCTCTGTAGGCCTGGGGGTCAGCAGGGCCTACGAAGGAGCCCCAGCCTGTGGTCTCTGAATGGTGGCCCAGAGCCAGGCAGTAGAGCAGGGAGGGCCTTCCTGAGCCCGCACACCCCGTGGTAGGGCCCCTCCGCACCCCAAGGCGGCTACTCTCAGCCCGTGGATACTTACCTCTCCCTCCATATGGGCAGCAGGCATCAGCCTTTCCTCTAGGCCTGGGGTCTCCAGGGAAGGCTGCGTTTGTGAGGCTCTCACGCCCACCTGTTTCCTTATCCTAATCAGTACCTACAGCAGAGGCAGCGCCCGGGTTCAGACGGTAATCTAGGAGTTCTCTCTCCGGTCTCTCTTCCTGCCTCAAGAGGAATCAGTTGTCCTCAGAAGCCCTTGCCTAATGATGAGACCAGTTCCCAAGAGAGGATTCCCCCTAAGTGTGCGGGGTCTGGGCAGTTTTCCCAGGAGCTAGGTCACCGGTCCCTGCCTAGCACATATCTGGGAAAGTCCAGAGCCCAGGCCCCTGTCCCAAGAGGCCAAGTGCCTGCTCAGGATCACACAGCCACAGAGGGGCGTGTACCAGGGTGTCAGGCTCCTGCCTGTGCCAGGGCAATCCAACCCACACCCCAACTTGGTGACAGGAGCCCCTGTCACTGTCCAGCTCTGGAATGCTGTCCCCCAAGGCAGCGGCCGCCCTGCTGGTGGTACACGTGACTGCCATGTTGGCTGCCCAGACGGAAGCCTTCATTCCCATCTTCACCTACAGTGAGCTTCGGAGGATGCAGGTAAGAAGGCCTGCTGCACCCAGACAGGAGAGCCCCTTGCCAGCCCACCTCTCCCTGCCCACCCTTCCGAGGCGGGTTGCAATTATGCGCTGATGAATATTTACTCTCCTCTTTGAAGGCTACCCTGTCAGGCACCTGAACAGGCAAGAAAACTAAGCCCCTCCCGTTTTAGACCAGTGGGTAGGAAAACTCTAACAATGAAGACAGTGGGGGGGGGGGTCACAGGCAGAATATGATTAATCACCCTTTGGTAAGCTGGTGCTGCACTAGGGGTTCAGAGGGAGAAACCCCACCCCAGAAATGCGAGACTGCCGAAGGTGCTTGGGCCACAGGATGGAGGGGTGAGAGGAACCTCCTGGAGTGCTGTCACCCCTCAGAGCCCACAAGAAAGCAGGCGGGCAGCAGGGACCAAGGGAGGCCTGGCCCGATCTGCCTCCTGCTAGCTCTTGCTTTAGCCCGGGAGTCGCTGGCTGCATAGACTGTGGTTCCCTCTAGCCCAGGGTGGGAAGGATGGGACTTGCGACCCTTGTGAGGCCTTGGTTCTCACCTTCCCCGGAGCTGAATGCAGCTCCCCTACACACATGCCTTCCTTCCATGCCCGAGAGACCAGTGGCTCTGGAGCCGTGGCTGGGCAGGGCAGGCTCACACCCAGGGCAGGGGCCTCTGGCCTCAGGGCTGTGGGTGGGGCACGCAGTTGGTTGGGTGAGCGCTAGGGCTGCACAGACTGGCAAGCCTTGGAGCCCAGGCCTGAAACAGCAGAGCAAGAAGGTGCTGTGTTGCCCGCTCCGTGGTTTTCCTCCGCGTAATTGCCAGGCCCCAGGATTTTTATGAAGACGCTGCAAACTCTTTCCTCTATAATTCATCCCCGGTCTTGCCTCTTATAAATCACTTCCCAGGGACTCGGCTCTAGGCCACCCCACGGCGCCCTCACAGGCCAGGCTGTCTTGCTACCTTTTTTATAGGCTCTCCACTAAGAAAGACACATTTTCACACTTAATATGCATGAAAGGCAGCCATTATTCTTGGCGTTTTAACTTAATTAACAGTAACAAGCTGGGTGCGGTGTTCTAACTGTAGAAGGAGAACTCAGCAAGGTGGCCAATCGGAGCCCACGCAGCCACTGGCTTCTGGGACTCCGCCTACGAGATGTCTGGGACAAAGGGTCTTCTTGGTCTGTGGATCTGGGGCCAGGGGCAGCCTGGATGGTGGGAGGCAAGTAAGGGGCATCTGGGGGGCTGAAGTGGGACGGTTTCATACAATGCTCTGTCCCCAGGAAAGGGAGCAGAGCAAAGGGCAAAGGAAATCCCTGAGCGTGAGGTCGGAGAAAGCGGGTGCTCTAGGGCCCCAAGAGGTCACGGAGGAAGAAGAAAATGGGGTGATTAAGGTAAGCACACAGTGGAGTGCTGCAGAGCACGGCCATGGCCCCTGTCCCCACCCACACGCTGGCACCAGGGAGGGACACATGGTGAGGTAACTGGGCCTGTGGGGCTCTGCCGGTCCAAGAGAGGACACAGGCCTCTCAGAACCTAATGGAAGAGAAGGAGCTGCCTGGGCCTGCACAGCACCCCACTCAAGCTCCTGTAGGCCCGGGGGCTGGAGCAGGGGAGCAGAAGGGTCAGTGCAGGAAGGCCTGGGCGCCCGGACCCCAGAGGTGGCTGGGGCTTCACTGGAGCTATACAGTGGGGGAGCCAGGAGAGGCAACATGGACCAGTGATGGAGAGACGCGCCCTAACACAGGTGCAGCTCGGGTCCACAGCAAAGGCAAGTCCCTCCCTTGTGAAGAAGCAGAAACAAGCCCCAGGAAGGACAGGGACAGACCACAAACAAGATAAATGACCCCATCCTGCGCACAGCAGGGTGGTGGGTGCTACAGGAGTGGCGGGGCATGGAGACAGCAGGTCATGCTCCAGTGGGGGAATGAAGCGGCCCCGTGAGTAAATGGTGCTTGAGCAAAATGGGAAAAAGAAAGCAAGGAATGAACTAAGGGATGGACAGGGGAGAGCAGGCCGAGCAGAAGACACAGCCAGTGCAAAGGCCCTGGGGCGGAGGCTTCAGAAGTGCTGGGAGGGGGAGGGCTCAGCACAGAGAGCCAGGGGAGACAGTGCTGAGGCCAGACTGCCGGCTGCCAGGGATCTGCTTGCTCCGAGCTGAGTGGGAGCCTTCGGGGGCCTGCAGCAGAGGCGGCGGCCTGCTTTCCACTCCAAAGGCCTCCGCTGCCAAGCTGAGAACGGACTGAAGGGGCCAAGGAGACTGGAGAGGGAGGGAGGGAGACTGAAAGGTTTGGGAGGCAGAAGCCAGCACGGTTTTCTGAAAGAATGAACACAGAATGTGAAAAAAGGGAAACATAAAAGCCAACTTCAAGGTCTGTGCAGAACAGCCTGCGGATGGATGCAGGAGGGCGCAGGGCTCCGAGGTCAGAGGCATCCAGCGCAGAGGCGTTAGGGCTGCGGACGGTGCAGGAGCCGCTGGCCGGCAGAGGCAACTTCAAGTGTGCCCCGGGGTCACAGAGCCCAGGCTGAGGGGGTTGGCAGACAGCAGAGAGCCTGAGGCGCTGTGAGGCCACACGGGCGGGCGCCAGGGCAGCGGCAAGTGGCCCCTCCAGCCCAGCCCCCACACTCAGCAGGGTGTGCCATCAGTCTCCCCACATCTGCTCTGACTCGGGCTCCCTCAGAGGGCCAGGATGTGTCCACAGGTGACAGAAAGGCATCACAGGCGGGCAGGTGTCTTGGAGGCTGCCTGGGGGCCTGGAGCCAGTCACTCGGCCTCGGTCTTCCACTCCTTATCTGCAAAATGGGCCCACGACCAGGAGCCAGTGGGGTTCCTGCCCCCACCAGCCCCTCCACCGCAGCCCTTGCTGAAAACCTGCGATACAGGGGCAGGACAGCTCCTGCGGGTCCCTCATGCCACCTGAGGCACCAGGGGCTAACAGCCCGCTTGGCGCCTCCCCCTTCTTAACTCTGCCCTGTTTTACAGCTGACTGCCCCTGTGGAAGCGGGCACGGGGCTGCACCCTGGGCAGCTGGAGGACCGGGCTGTCCTGGCAGCACTGCTGACGGGGACTCTGCTGCACGCCCAGCCTGGTGTGTGGAGGGCAAGCGGGGTAGGGGACGGCGGGGGCCACCACTCAGCCAGGCTGGCCTCGGCCCCGAGTTAATGTTCTAGCAGGCATCTGGGCAGGGTTTGAGGGTGTGATTCGTTTTTCCACTTTGCACTTGAGAACAGACCTGTCTTGCCCAGGCGACCCCACCTGAGGGAAGGCCATCACAGAGGGGTGGGCAGGCTCCATCATCAGATGGCAGGCAGCCACAGGGGCCCCTCTCCCAGCTCCTCCCACTCGACACCCTGGGCAGGGCGCCAGCCACACCAGCACCTGCCCAGCCCTGCAGCCTCTGCCTGAGAAGTGACTTGCGCTGCGTGGAGGCAAAAGGCACTGGCTTCTGCCACTCCCCCTCCCCTCCCCCGTTCTGCAAACCTGAGGCCTGCGCAGCACTTGGCTGTGCCCAGTTCAGGTCAGCCCAGGTCACGTGTGCACAAAGCTGGATCTTGTTTGACAAAGAGCAGTTACTTCTCCTGGTCCTGGGAGGGAGGACGGGTGAGCCTGCGGGGGCGGCTCCTCTCTGCGTTAGAGACCAGAGAGGAGAGCCTGGGAGACGCTACCCACCCCCACTGGGCCTAGGACTCGGCTTCCTAAGCAGGCCTGCTGACAGCGCTGAGCTGAAAACCCTGCTTCCCGCAGCCCCGTGACACTGCTCCAGCCGAGGACCTGTGTGGGCGCCCCGCCCTCCTGAGTGTGGCGGGCAGGTCAGCCGCAGCGCAGCCTTGGGAGGAGGCTCACTCTGAGGCAGATTCCTCTCCAGCAAATAAAGCATACCCAGGGAAATACACAGAGCCGCCTCTTACTCAATATTCTAACTTCCAAAGGGCAAGTTGAAGGAAGGGGGTGGGCAGTAGAACTCAGAGGGAGCCGGCCATAACGGGCGTAGAGAGTAGCACCGCACATCCGGATCCAGGAGTGGGAAGACTCCCCCAGCCCTGCCCTGTGGGCCCATCACACCCCAGAGAGGTGGCTTTAGTTCTGCACACAGAAATCGATGCCAACGCCAGGCCCAAGGCCAGTCCTCCCAAATCCTGGCCCTTGTTTCCCATCCAGCTGAGGACCTGAGGCCTCAACGCTCAGCCCCTTGCTGGGGAACTTCCACCTGGACCCTTAACCTCAGTGAGCTAATGCACACGCGAGGTGCTAATATCTGCCTGGAGACCGGGCAAGAGGCAAAGGCAGGGAAGAAAGGACTGTTATGATCACCTTGTGACCGCAGGCTCTAGCTCTGTAGCAAAATTGCACAATCAACCCACTTATTTCTGCCTTCTAAACAAAACTGGATGCAAAATTTTATTCTAATTTAATTTTATATTAATGAGTGTTCATTTATTTATAAACTGGGACCATACAGGACTTGCGGTCCCCTCCATCCATAGATTACCAGCAATTAGACACCGTGTCTCTGCTGGATTACCACCTGCCTCCCACAAGGGAAGGGTGAGCAGTGGAAAGTAGTGACCCCACCAAGAGACCCCAGCCCTTCCAGAGGACCCTTGTCTGGAGAGCTCTGAGCTCTCCCAGGACTCCCCCGAGCTCTCCCAGGACGCCCCTGAGCTCTCCCNCCCCAAGCTCTCCCAGGACTCCCCCGATCTCTCCCAGGACGCCCCTGAGCTTTCCTGGGACACCCCCAAGCTCTCCCAGGACTCCCCCGAGCTCTCCCAGGACGCCCCTGAGCTCTCCCGGGACATCCAGGCCCTCTGCAGTGGCGCTGCCTGCTCCAACACTTCTCTGCCGCAGATCCAGATCAACCCCAGAGCAGCTCTGAGAAAAATGCTGGCCCTGGCTGGAAGAGGAAGGCTCTGCGCCAGGCCTGCGGGACAGCAGGCAGGAGGCGCAGGGTCTACCCAGCATGCAGCGGGCGGGCCACGCACGAGACCCACACCAGCTCACCCCGGGTCTCTCCGACACTCCGAGAAGTAGAAAATCAAGAGGCTGTGTTTGTTTCTGTGCAAAACAAAACAAGAAAGCCCCACAGCTCTTTGTGGCCTTCCCTCCTTCTCTGTTTCAGTCTGCTCCTATAGTGAGATTATCTGCTCCACCATTAGCCTCAGAGATTGGGACCCCCTTATACCCTTTAGAGAATTCCTCCTAAGTCCTGGTCCCCAACCCCCAGCAGCACTGATGCAGTCATGGGGTGGGGGGGGGTATGGGATCTCTTGCCAATTCTCTTCAAGTAATCTGCATCTGTTTTTTAAAAAAAAATTTTTTTTGAGATAGGATCTTGCTAAACTGCCCAGGCTGGGCCCACACTCCCGCCCTCCTGCCTCATCCTCCCAGCAGGCACACCCGGTAAGGTTTGCATTTTTAAAATGGGAATTGGTTGGTTGAGCCCAAACCCCGGGCAGACTGGGCGCCCAGCTCTGGGTGCTGGAGCCTGCTCATCCCCAAGCCTCCCCCTGGGCCTGGGATGTGCTTCCTGGTAATGGGAACAGCAATGAGCCGCCACCGGCACCCAGCGACCACCCATCTGTATGCGCTGCCCGGCGCCTCTCCTCAAGTGGAGGCTCCTTTCTTCCCTGGTTTTCCTCAGGCTGCCACTGTTCAATTTCTCCCAATCGGCTCAAATAACTCTTCTTTTTTTTTTTTTTCTTTTCCTTTTGCCAAACGAGCCCCTCCAGTTTTCAGGACAGGCTCGATGACTTACAGGACACTTCGAGGTCCTGGAAGAAATTAAAATTGGGGGCAGGGTAGGGAAGATTCTATGAGCGGAGCCAGGAGAAGAGAGATGTTTACAAAACAGAAGCAGAGAGAACAGCACGCTTGTGATTCAAGCTCCAGGAGAGAGCGGAAGCAGGCAGCGTCAGAGGCAGGAGAGGCCCAGCTTGCAGCGGCCAGGGCCAGGGCCAGGGCCAGGGCCAGGGCCGTGCCTTCTCTGCCTGGCGCAGGGCCACCCACGAGCACCTGCAGGCCCCCGGCTCGCTCGCTTGCTGGCTCGCTCGCACTGGGTGCAGTGTTCTTTCCCCTTAAGAGGACCACAGGTAATTGCAGGGCAACCTGCACCGCACTTCACAAGATGGAGATGATGAGGTATTTCTCAGTAACCACGTCGGTGTGATTTCGTAATTACCGAGCTACACGGATTTGCCATGAAATTGAATAGTTAAAAGCAAAGAGTAATTGCCTGATATCTGTACTCTGTAATTTAGTATAATCTAATCATGGACAAAGCCCAAAAGAAAACATTCTGAAAGCATTACATTTTTCTTCATATACAATTTGTTATTGACATCGGGTAATGCATTCCATGCCTCGAACCACTACGCACAGATATCAAAGAGTGAGTGCGCCTGAGAGTGAGCGTTTTGTTTAATTTCTAACAGATTGTGAAAAACAGATGGCAGAGAGGCCCACTGAGCCCAGGGACTGTGTTGGCCTCATCTGACTCCACCCCCAGACCTGGAGTGAGGTGAGGAAGGGGGACTCCTCTCACACAGGGGCCAAGGTGGGCACCGCTGCTGCAGGTCCACAGGAAGCCCAGAAGCCGGGCAAGGGGCAGGAGGACTGCAAGTGTGAGCCCAGCCTGAGCAACTAACAAAACTCTATTTCAAAATCTAATAACAACAAAAAAAATGTTTACAGAGTTGAGGATGTAACCCAGTGTGAAGGTCCTGGATTCAATCTCTAGTAGGACTGAAAAATTTAAAAAAGAAGGCAAGCAAGTAAAGCCAGAATAGCAAAAATCCCATGAGAGGTGGCCCAGGACAAGTGCCCAGGTCCCCATTCCTGTCTGGGAGCAGGTATGTGCGCAGGGCTTTTGGCAGGAAGAGGAGGAGAATGGAACCCACTAAAAGATTTATGGGCATTATTATTATAAGACTCTGCCGAGGCAGGGAGAGGCCAGCAGGAAGGAAGGCAGGAGAACCAAAGGGGCTCCCCGGCAGCCCCTGGCTGCCACTAAGTGCATGGATGTGGTTACTAAGTAGATGGAGACCCTGCAGCCTGTGCTTCCTCTTTAGCCTTTAATAAATCAGGAAGCCTGACAGGCCAGAGCCGCTCGCCTTACAAAAGCCAACGCAGAGTGATAAGAAAGGCTCCTGCCCAGCCGCCTGTAGGATCTCTCTTTGCTCTAAAATGTGCCTGCCCCACAAACAGGCCCCTGGGGGCAGCCACTCTGAAAATGGAGCAGGGCCTCGATGGTCTGAGGGTCTGGGGATGGTTCCAGCCTAAGGAGGCTAAGGAAAGGCCGGCTGAGCTTCCCAGGAAAATGAGGATGCTGAGAGGAGGCCAGCTGAGCCTCCCAGGGAAATGGGGAGATTAAGGGGAGGCCGGCTGAGCCTCCCAGGGAAATGAGGATGCTAAGGGGAGGCCGACTGAGCCTCCCAGGGAAATGGGGATGCTAAGGGGAGGCCGGCTGAGCCTCGCAGGGAAATGAGGATGCTAAGGGGAGGCTGACTGAGCCTCCCAGGGAAATGGGGATGCTAAGG
>NDGN011313320.1:0-18186 GCA_002564285.1 Tympanoctomys barrerae | reverse complement strand
GGAAAGCCAACATTTTGGCCCTAGCCTTGCAAGGTCAATTAAGACTCAGGACATATGAGATCTGACTGCTTTTTTGAAGCAGCCACTTAAAGAACTGAGGTAGGTGGCAGGCCCCCTCTGTCAGGCTTGCACAGAGAACAAATTGGTCAAGCAATGACTATAATTCATCCACATAGCTGACACTAACCAAAGATCTACAGACTGTTGTACAGGGTCTCTGGGTAAATCCTGAGGGGATTTGACTGACCTTGTCAGATACCAAAGTTACATGTTTTGTTATATAATCTTACTCTACCTTGTTTTTAACCATCCAGCAGAAAGGTATAAAAACGATGCGCAAAAAGTAAAGCCATATTAATTTGCTGAGCTGTAAAAGGCTCAAGTCAACAATTTCTGACATTGCTAGCCCTTCAGATAAGCCACTACTATTATGGACTGCTGAACTATATTGGATTACTTTGCTGAATTCACACACCCACAATATTTGAATGGCAATGTAATACCCATCTCTGACAAAACTAAGCCAAAAAAAGTGGGATATAAATTAAGTACATTTTGTAGAGAAAAAATATATATATTTATATCTGTATACACAAAATAGGCTAGATATACAGTTACTTTCTCTTAGTTCAATGAGAAGAAATATTTGTATTAACAGTGTTTAGACAAGGTACCCTATCTGCATCTTGTACTATGAATAACTACTACGAAGATGCAATGTATTAATTATCGTAACTGTTTTGAAACTGTCTCAATGCTATTTCTTTCTTTCTCAATAAAGTTAATATTAAAAAAATGATTAAAAAGGTGGTGTATTGAAGTAGGCAAATGCTCTTCAGTGTTGTATTACTTATATAAAGTTTGGAATTTGGATGCTTCAATTTATTTATTTATTTATTTATTTATTTAAATATATTTGGTATAGGATCTCACTACACAGCTCAAACTCATAGTGATCTACCTGTTTTAAGCCTCTTCAGCACTGAGATAACAGGCATGTACCACCACACTTGGTCTCTGTGGCTAGCTTAGTATACCTGTGGTTGGACCCACGTGGGATGTGGTGCATGGGATTGAACCCCATTCCTTGTGCTTGCCTAAAAAGGCACTCAATGCACTGAGCTATCTCTGTGGCCCTAAAGTTTTGTATTTGGTTAATAGCAATTTCAAAGCATGAAATGCTTAAATCACGAGATTTCTTTCTTTTTTTTAAAATGGATTTATTCAACTTTGTATTTTGTGTTTCACATATTTCTTCTTTTTCAAAAGGAATAATAAAAGAAAAATATTAGAAATGATACAGAATTTCTTTAAGCAAAATGATAGGAATTCAACCATGGCTGTTACATTTCATATTTTTATATATTAGTTTTATTGAGAAAGAAGTAGCAATGAGACAGTTTTGAAACAGGTTAGTAGGACAGTTCCAAAAATTAAAGCATTGCATTTTTTGTCTTTGTAGTAGCTATTCATAGTACAGGATGTGGGCACGATATCGTATGACATTGCCAGTCAGGCAGATATTGCATTACCTTGATGAATTCATGCACCTACACTATATGAATGGCAATGGAATAACAACTATTTTCTCTTAGTTCAATGAGAAGAAATTTTTGAACTAATAGTGTTTAGACAAGATTTCTTTCTTAAAGGTTTGAATTTCTGTCTAAGTTACATGATTTAGGGTCAAATTTAATTAGCATTTATATATCTCAGGCTCTTTTCTTTCAAATGGTACAAAATAATATTCCCAACATTTAACGATTTTGTGCACATTTTTACATTGTCTCAAGAATATAGAATATTTTTCCATGGGGTTTGGCATATAGTAAAACCTTATTATTCAGTAGAAATTAGTTATATGCTAACAGTTAATAAAACATGTATTGATCTCCAACACTTATTCCAGTTCTAATAAAATGAATTAGATATTTGCTTTTGTTATTGAGGATTACTAGGTTGATAAGTTCAGTTTATGTTATCTCTTTAAAAAGGAAATGAGGCGTTTGGGCGTTAGCTCAGTGGTCTAAGTGCCTACCTGGCAAGTGCAATTCCCTGGGTCAATCCCCAGTACTGCATGCCTCCAGCCTTGGAACCACACTGTGCCAGCCACTAAAACCAGATGTGGTGGTGCACACCTGTAAGTCCAGCACTGGGGAGACTGAGAAGAGGAACACTAAGAGTCTGAGCTGCATAGTGAGACCCCATACCAAGTAAATAAGTAAACAAGTTAATTAATTAATTAAATATATAAGGAAATATTAAAATATGTAAATATGTAAAAATTAAATATGTAAGGAAATTTTAAGCCTTTTGATCTTATAGTTACTCTATCTTGGGCCTTTGCCTCCAAGAAGCACATCAGGAATGGTACTAACTTTGTTTTGCTTTTTTAGAGGCATGATTGGCTCAATGAGGTAACTCAAAATGAATCAGAATATAATGAATTTTTTAATTGCGGCAATTTTTAGGTGATGCAAATTTTCATTTGTGCCACTTCTTTAAAAGTATTAATTTACAACCTTAAAGGTCATAGTAGATATACACAGCCTTACATTTTCCTTCCTGCTTCAAATGTAACCCTTTCTGCACTTGTGGAGCTTAGGAAATTGGCCAGTCAGCTAAGGCTTTTCTCTTTCATTTAAGAAATGTTGCAAACATTTGTTCTGAGACCTATTAGCCACATAACCTTTTATCTGATAATTACTTAACATTTTATCTTTGTAAAAGTATTTTCATTGGATTTTAAAAATGTCTCTGAGCAGGTGCTTGGACTGAATCCAGAATATGCAGATTCTTTGAAACAATCAGTAAGTGGATGAGAGTGCTTATGAATGAGATGTTTCTTTTAGAAAGGGAAAAACAAACCAACTATTTTAAGTAAAGGATGTGAGAAGAAACCATGGAGAAATTATTTTTAACTACAGAGTGAAAAATAATTTTTTAACTTAAAAACTGAAACTCTTCCCAGTGGAGGGAAAGGAGATGAAAAGAATTGAGATGTTACATATATTTGCCAAGTCCCCACAAGGAATAGAATAACACCAACAATTTGAAGATACAAAAATTAAGAATGAAAAAGTTATCATGATAAAAATCACTGTAATAAAACAAAAATGCAGAAAAAAAATATCCACAAATTATACTTCCAAACCACCAAAGGCTGAATCCCTACAGAAAAGCACTCACAATCAATAAATCTATTTTAGTAGAAAAATAGGCAAAATGTCTATGAAATACCTATTGAAACAAATATAAGTGGCTTTTATATATGAAATAATGATTCACTTGGCTTAAAGAAATATAAAGTGATATTGCTTTGAGATAGTATTTGCAATTATTAGAAATTTTGGGGAATATAAATGAGTACAACGGTGGAACTCAATAGATGGATAGATAGATAGATAGATAGATAGATAGATAGATAGATAGATAGATAGATAGAGATATAAAGAAATAGAGAGATAGATAGATTCCTGAAAAACCTGAAACTAGCAATTTCTTTTTATTCTTCTGGGGATCTTCCCTAAAGACTTAAAATATCATATTACTGTGGCATATGCATAACCACAATTAAACAACATGATTCATAATAGCTATATTTTGGAAATGTTCTATTTGTCCATAAACATGAATCGATAAAGAAAAGATGGTATCCGTATCCATGCACAATGGAATACTACTCTACCATAAAAAAGATAAGCTTCAATCATTTGTAGAAGAATGGATGCACTTTCAGACCACAATGTTAAGTAAACTAAATCAGACACACAGGCATAATTATATATCGCGTGGTTTATCTTGTATGAGAATCCCCAATTACAAATAAATTAATGGAAAAAATCACAGTTAGATAATAAGCATCAGTGAAGTAGATCTTTTGGAAAGGAGAAGGGCATTGAGAGAGGGAAAGAGTGAGAGGGAGAGAGGGAGGATGGAAGGGAGGTGAAGGTGATACAAAAATAATTAGGGTACATTTTGTACATGCATCAACTCCTAATGGTGATTTTAACATGTACTGAAAATATGTACTAATAAAAATTAAAAATGGATAGAACATTTTAATGTCATGCTGTGATTTCCAAAGTATGAGAAATTTTCATCCATAATTTCTATGAATATAAGTTGGTACAGCCTCTATGGAAAAACCTGGCATAACTATTGAAGCTACAGACATACTTCTTTGATTCAGCAATTTCACTTATAGGTTTATATCATGTAAGTAATTATTAAAAAATAGCTAATGAGAGGTTCTTTTTGTGAAAGTTGGGAAGGACATCGTTTTGGACCCAGGTCCTTCTCACTGAGCTAAATCCCTAGCAATTTTTTTTTAAATGTATTTCGTATGGGGTCCACAGGGTGTTCAGGGTCTCACTATGTAGATCAGACTAGTAGTGATTCTCCTCTTTTCAGCCTCCCACGTGCTTGGATTACAGCATGCGTCACCACACCCAGTATCTATCCCCCTCTCAGTGCTCCCCGCAGGCGGGGCCAGCGCAGCATACTGGTAGATTGAACCCTAGCCTCTGCGATCTGCCTACGCCGGCGCTTTAGTTCCCTGAGGTATCAGCCGGCCCTACTAGCACTGTTTAAAGTGCATTTTTTATTTTTAATACAGGATCTCATAAAGTCACTGCCTAGACTGGACTCTAACTTGTGATCCTCTTTTCAATCAAAGGCATGTTCTGAAAGAAAACTCAGGTGGGAGGTGTCCACAGTAATTCTCTTAAGACTTGAGAAACTGGTACTTCAGTCTTGATGGCTGAGTTCTGGTCAACCCCCGTACTATCATTCTGTAGTCTTTATGGCAATGGTCAAATTAATGAGAGAGCTTGCTCATGAACTATGGTGTAGATAAAGGAACCCAGGTATGACTAGCCACCTTTCTCTAAGAAGAGTGTGGATGCAAGTCATCTCTTCAGAAATAAAGACCATATGACTGCTATGAGTTATTCTAACAGCCACCTCAAGAATTTCTCCAGACTCCAATAGAGGAGCATTTGTGTTTGGCACCAGCGTTAACCTATATCTCTGGCACAGGCCTTCATTTCTTCAAACACACACCTGAGAACTCAAATAGCTCACAGTTGGAACTGCTGGCAACCGTACTTATGATAACAAAATGGAAAGGTTCAAGCCAAGAAAATTTTAAAAAGACATACGGTATGACATATGATGCCTCTCACCAAGAAAACCAAGGGCAAGTTAAACCACCCTCACTTGAGGGTATTCAGAGATGAGGAAAATGTGCAAATCACAGCTGAAACCTCCCTAGGCAGCAGGGCCAGAATCGGGTCTGGCCTTGTAGGGATGGAGAAAGCAACTGTGTACAGTGAGATTTGACCGTGCTAGCAAAGTCACTGGTCCCCGAGTATTTCCTTCAGATGTAGTTTCTTTCCAGAAATTTTGCCATGACCTACTTAAGACTCTACTTCTCATTAAAAATGAAAGGCAAACGTAGGGAGTCATGAGAAGGTTTATTATCATAATCATGTCAGGAATTGGCCACACTCTCCCTGGAATTCAGATTCTAGGATTCAGTACAGTATCTAAGATTATGATATCTTTTATGTAGAATGTGTGTGGACTGTGATTATTGATGATTCCACAAACTGTTATCATCATGTGTGTAGAAATTTCAAGTTTTGTTCCATTGTTCTTCATGTATAACTTACAATTTCTGTATCTAACACATGACAAAGTTTTTGGATTGTATAGCCAGTTTACTCAGCCTAGGAAAAGTTGTATTTTTCCCAGGAAATGACCTGTTAGTGTATATGCGTGTGTGTTTGTGTGTGTGTGTGTGGTGTTTCAGGAAAAGGGAAAAGAATATGCAGATTAAATCTCTAGTTTTGGGCTGTTTATTCTTTTTCATTCTTTTCATAAATTACCTCAGAGTTCCAACAAGCAATTGTCCTGCAAACAAAAGAACCACACTCTCCATTGGACAATCTATCATTCCTAGACAGACATGGCCCCACTCCAGTCTTTTCACTCATCTCTTGTATCTTCACCTCAGGTTTCAGCAAAATAACTATGATTTAATTTGAATTGATGGTAAATGAAAAGTTAAGTAGACCAGAAGAGTGAAGAAGATTGAAAATCAATCACAAGGGCTGGCATGATATCTCAGCAGACTAAGTCCCTGCTTTGGCAAGCACAGGGACCAGGGTTTAACCTCCTGTCCCACATGCTAGGCCAGCCCCACCTCCAGGCGTGTGCTGAGCCATCAACAGAGTTGGGCTGTGGTGGCACACACCTGCAATCCCAGCACTGGGGAGGCTGAAAACAAGAGAATCACTCTGAGTCCAAGATGTCTAGCGAGGCCCTGTACCAAATACACAAGTGAGAGAAAAAAAAAAGGCAATTACAGAGCTTCCCAGAAGTAATTGACAAGCATGAAGTTCTAAAGAAAGTGATTTACTGGACATGTGATTAAGGGAATTAATAAAGGATATTGAGGTTTTGAAAGAGGAAGAGCAGAATAAGCTATGAGAGAGAGAGAGAGAGAGAGAGAGAGAGAGAGAGAAGAGAAGAGAATAGTAGAACAGTCTTTCTTTCACATCACACCGGTATATCCCATTTGGCAAACCCAGTGGGTAGTTGGAAGGCAAAGTGGCACTTAGTCTTGACTGACAGAAATCAGTACCCAAAATATCAGAGTGCAGAAATGAGGATTACGAATGGGGAAATGGATGATGCATGGTAGCGTTATATACTGACAGCAATTTTTCAGAGAAAGAATAAAACAAGTGAGCTGACATGAGGTCTTAGATGGAGAAAGAAGAGTCTTCAAGAGCAAAGGGTAAAAAATCCAGTTGGTGATATCAGAGATAACATCAATAAATGCCAATTACATAGAGTTGGAATGAGTAGTTGGAACTGATACTGCCTTGAAGAATCTTGATTTTTCTTCAAAGATTTTCTCAAACTACTTTTACTTGGAACTGTCTTATAGAAAGCAAACTATGACAATGTATGGTTTTTTCCAATTCCTATAACTAAAAGAGAAGTAAGAATGTTTTTTCTATTTTATCTCTATCATGCTAAAATTTTATGTAAATGATTTATGAGATATATTCAACTCTCCATTTGAACACATAAATCTCACTGTCCTTGCCACTTTCTGAAGCAGTTACTGAAATTCTCTTTCTTGAGTTCCTTTAGTTGTACTATTGGCATTTGCTCAGTACCTCAGTCAGTTCAAAATGTTTACCTTTCACAATAATTTTGATTGCAGAAAAGCCAGAAGTCACACAGTGCCAAATTCAGTGCATGAGGTAGATAAGGATGCACTTTAATGCTTTTCATTTTATAGAAATCGTTTTGAATCTCGAGACTATTGAGAATGTTGAGACAACCTCCACAAGACGTGAAAATATATTGTCAGAATTCCTTCAGAAAATGACAGAAACAAAGGGAGAAGTGTGTTGGAGTGAGAGGGAATTAATGGCAATGCAACTTTTACTGTAATAAATGCTTATTTTTAATATAAAATATCTTTTAATTATACCTCATGATACTCACAAAACCTATGAGAAATATAATCTCTTTCACAGATTATTGATCTGAAAATAAGAGTGGCAGAGTGTGCTGGCCAAAGTTAGTAAATTAGGAGGTAAAATGCAAATCTGTTAGATTTCTGCGCCCATCCTTACGCTGCCCTCATATACTGTACCACATTAACCTGAGCATTCATTACATATGTGTACTTGGTCTAAAATTACCCTTAAGTATATTCTGCAGGGATTATTCTACTGGCTACTACAGACAACCAAAGGGTAAAATTTTTGTGATTCTATTAGAGGTCATATTAGTGCCTTTCTCTCTCTCTCTCTCTCTCTCTCTCTCTCTCTCTCTCTCTCTCTCTCTCTCAGAATTATGCAGTTCAGGCTGGTCTTAAACTCTCTATGTAGCTCAGGCTGGGCACAAACTCATAGCAATACTCTTTCCTCAGCCTCGAGGTGCTGGGATTATAGATGGGCACTATCCCACTTGTAATAACCAACTTTCAAGAGAAATAATTTACTCTTCGGAGAAAGAATGAACTCTAAAAAGTTAAGGTTACTCTATTCAGGAGAGTGGAGCCTCTATGACCCAATGACTTTCCACTATGATCTAGCCCTTAAAAGTTGTGCTACTGCCAAGCAGCCTCAAATGGGTACTGGCCTACCACATCAGGATGTGGAGACAACTGTCATCCAAACTATTACTCTATTGGCTATGTCAAGGAAATACACCGTGTACTTTAGCATCCTATATTGTATGTGAAGTTAAACAGGACCAGAACTAAGTACAGCTTCAGAAAAAGAAAGTACAGTAATATTGCCAAATTACTGCGAGGGAAGGAAGGTAATGCTGATGGGATGCAGGAAATCTTGTCCAAAAACGTAACACTTTGAAAATTAAGAAGACAACAGAAGTAGGAAGACCACTTTGTCCTCTTATGCTTCACCTTGGAAGAGAGGCTATTTTATTTTAGGCTATAAAAGCAATCCCACAATGTTTTTCCATGTCCCCAGAACATCTTCACTTGACAGGTGTGAAGTATGTATTCTTTCCTATACATACAGGAAGGAAACACGCCTCAGAGACACCAAGAAAATTTTGAATATACAGGCCTTGCTAAGCTCTCCTACCTTATTATCATTAGCTCACATTTTTATTTGTCAACCACTGCTTCTCACAACTGTCCCTAAAATTTACAGGTTTTTGTTTCTATTTCTGATGAGTCTACTGTCACAAAACTTACATTTAATATGTTTGCATACTTTTCTCATGTAAATCTGTCTTTTATTACATGTATCTCCGCCGTGACATGAGCCTTGAGACTGATGAGCAAAGATTTTTTTTTTAATCTGCTTTTTCCTTCACAGCTTGTGGCCTTAAAGTCCTAGATGCATTTTCCTTTGTCCCAGGTAGAGGGATTGAGGTGAGTGCTTTCAGCGTGTGCCCATTTACACGTCATTTACAAGACTGTCATTTTCTCTCTCTGACTTTATCTTACTGCTTACATGTGACTTCTTTTGTTCTTCTATTTAGGGGTGGAGGGATATTACCCTGTGTTTTAAACACTTTTTCTGCTTTCGACGTAATTGGAACATAAACCTCTTCAAAGTACGAACTTTGTCTTTTACTAGATTTGAATCATTCGCCTTAGGATCCTGTTTTATTTGCAGAAGGCAATTGTTTACTTAATTGGATTTTAAAATTGATTATAACACTTTAAAAAAAACAGAAATCACAATTCATGTATAAGTTATCTTTTTGGTCTTCTAGAGACATAGTTGAACTCCCTCAACTTTATTTTTGGACTGAATTTTTGTATTCCACATTATCATTTAAATGCAGTGGAGGAAGTAGCTATTTCTTAGGAACATTTTGGTGAATACTCTTATAAAAGAAAGGATCACCTTGGAGTTTAAGAGAATTCTGATTTCCATACATCAAGTTTGCTTCAAGCAGTGAGGATCTGCATGTGGCAGGCTGGGGAAAGCTGGGAAGCATAGCTTCGGGACTGGAATGGAATTTAATATGTATTTTAAAACACAAATTGTATCTTCACACAGTGAGGTCCATGTTGGGATGATGGAAAGTAAATCTGTATTTTTGTAACCAGGTTTCCACTATAATAATCTCAAAACCACTGTAGAATGGAAGGACCACTAACCACGCAGAAATAACAGGAAGGAAAAAAATTCCACATAACTTCTCATTTTCTTAATAATGACTTCCTTATTTTTCCTAGTTCATTCAACCTCCATTTGGCTTGAATAATAATAAAATACAAAAGTTACATGTTTTTTTTCTCTTCTTTTTTTTTCCCCACACTCATGCCACCAAACAATGGAGTCAGAGTGACTTGGCAGAAGACAGTGGGCTAAGTAGGGAGGAGTGTGAGTTAGATTCTTGGAGAGGCACTGGGGTTAGAAAAATGACCAAGAACATGTAAGTCCAACAGCACAAATATGCAACACTGATAAAATAAATTATACTTATTTGTTAAGAATTAGGACTTTGAGGCATAAGGTAATTATTTTCTGATTCATTTGTTCAACAAATAATAAATTATTAAATAATCACGTTTGGGAGTGGAGACATAGACAATGGTTGGATGTGTTTTTGTGAAATGTGCTGTTAGCCTAGAAAGAGGGACTTCTCAATCCTGGTGGGTGATGAATTTAATTTGACAGAATTTTCTAATTAATTGACTGGGAAATTTTTACCTGTGAGTCTTCCTGTAGGTCTCACCCGGGTGGTAAGATGCAAGAGCTTAGCTGACACCCAGATGAACTCAGCTTGGGTTGCTTTCTGGAGTTCTCTGAAAGAAGATGTGACATGGAGACATACGTCTTGAGTGGTATTGTACCAGTTCATTTTTCTATTTCTTCTTCTCCCATTTGATAGATAAGGAAACAGTCAATATGTTCTTATATTATACAAATATTTATTCTTATTATTGAAATCTTTTTTAAAATTTTAACCATGGACATATTTTATAACTTTTAATTGATAAAGAAGTTATAATCTCATCCATCTGTCACAGCACCATACATCTTTATAAAGATCTACAAGATGCATGACATGCATTCTCTTGCGACTGGACTGTAGTCTCAGTCAAGAGAAAATTTTCTGAGAGGGCACACACCTTTAAGATCTGAGGGTTTCAGATATGCTCATGGTGACCACGTGCCACAAATTGTCTATGAACCTTTTTGTCTCAGCTCAATCTAAACTTCCTTCTGATCCTTTTCCCATCTCCCTCTCCCAAGCTTATGGACTCCATGTCAAGGCTCACTGACAAGCAGCTCTGACACTTGAACCAACTCATACCTTTTCTGCCCCTTCCAGGACCTGTTTGCAGGTTTCTACAGCCACTCTGAGCACATGGTTAACTACTGCCACACCTGCAACATTTGCATCAAAACCATCACAGGTCTCAGCCATAATTTTCCTCCAGCTGGTGACAAATGTGATAATTCTAAAACCCTTCTGTTCCCAACTTTTGACTTCAATTTGATGCTTAAAATATCCATCAAGAATTTAAATAAAAAATAGAGTGAGTCAGTTTCATTTGTCTTAAAGTTCAGGGATTCCTGAGCCAATAGATACTGAGTAAAAGTAGAGCAAAGAAGCTCACTGAAACTGTGATGTATTTGCACTGCTTTTGCAAGAAGGATAGTTTGTTTCCTCTTGATGTGGGGTTAGTATAGAATTAATTTCCTCAGTGCTTTTGTTCTATATGTCCCTACTCTCTTGGTACTTCTCCAATGGGATGTAACTACAAAAATTTTATGTTCCATCACGTTTGTTCCCATATATATCCAATTCTTAAATTTCCCTATAGACACTGGTCTGAGTTTAAAGTAAAATATTGATCAATAATCTTTCACCCATACTCCCTATTGCTTTCAAATTAACAGTGTAAACTGCCGCACAGCACAGGCCTTCATGGTGCCTTCACAGACCCACACTGCAGAGAACCACCCAAAAGCAGCACTTTTCTGTAATGAAAAAACTGGAACGTGGTATTGCTGAGGTGTTTTGATCATGGTCACACAGCCACCTCCAGGAAGGCAAGACCTGTGGCTCCTAGATCCTGGGTTGTCCCATCTCACAGCCCGATCTTTCTGTTTATGCATTTATTTCATGTCACTTTCAAGATGAGCCATTCTATTCACCTGTGCCCATGGTAGAGGGGACAGAGAAATTGAAACTTCTCACTCAATATGGAAAAGAGGCTTCTAGCATGTCTGACTCATATACAGAGATTTTATTTTTATTGTATGCCCTAGCAATGTTGTAAAGACCACAGTTTGTATAAACAGGCTGCATAGGAAAACAGTCAAGCTTCATAACTCATTAGCTATGCAGATCAAGGTGATTAACTTTTCTGCTTCTTTATCTCAAAGTGAGAACAATATTGTAATCTTTTTCATGATTACTGTTAGAATTTCATCCATGTAAATTATTTGAATGATGTTCGGTATGAGAAAAGTGGTATTCAATATTAGTAGTAGTAGTAGTAGTAGTAGTAGTACTATCTGATGAAGACTTTTCCATTGAGAAAACTCTCTTTTTTTTTTTTTTTTTTTTTTTGCACTTTAGGGAAAGGTCTACAGGGAGTTCAGGGTCTTACTACTAGATTGGACTCGTAGTGATTTTCCTGTTTACAGCCTTCCAAGTGCTGGGATTACAGGTATGTGACACCATGCCCAGTGTCAATTGCTGGCTCAGCATGCCCTGAGGGCGGGGCTGGCATTGCAGGCCTGGGGATTGAACCCCAGCCCCTGAGCCTGCTTGCAGATGCTTTAGTGAGAAAACTCTTAAGTGGAAAAAGTGAGAAGAAACTGGAAATATCAGAACTTCATTTGTTTTTTACTTCTATTCTTATACTTCCCTGTGCCATTCAATTATTTTTTTCAGTAATATTTGTTTTCTGAAGTGCATGTTTGTTTTATTTTTCAGGATTTAGTTTGGTTCTCCCATAAGGATCATATCTAGGCGGTATGTGTGGTGAATCAGACAACAGTGAGAGAGAGTGGATGCCTGTGGGTGACTGATGGTCAAGATAATGAAGTATTAGATAGAAAGTAGTATTCTCATTCTTACTTAGCATTATTTTTCTGTTATAATAATGACAGAAATGTATTAATTCAGTAAACACCTATCATGTTTAGAGTGCCTAGGTCTTTTTACCCACTGAGCAAAGAAAATCAAAATCTGTGACCAATCACATTTATAGTACTAAAAAGGAAGACATGCAACAAAATAACTAAGTGAATTTGATGTGTATAACAAGGTGCAATGTGTCATGGAGGAAGACAGAGATGAGATTTGAGAAGCAGAGGATCTCCCCATGAGGAGGGAAGGACTGCCCCAGTACAGAGGCTGCTGAAGCAAAGTTTTGAAAGGAGTCTAAGGCTCACTGGGAAAGGGTGGAATAATTGGAGAAGCTTTGATGGGCAAATGGTTAATATGCTTAAGAGATAGCAAGCAATCAGAAGATGAGGACGCAGCTCGTTGGGACAGAAGGTGAGAGTGATGTCTAAGGACAATGGGGAAGTAGGTCATCAGGATTCAGATGTCATGCTACAAAAATGGAATGTTTGGAGCAGGTAGGTGGTTGAATCAAACTTACACTGAAAAGTCATTCTGGCAGCTGTTTTAAGAATACGAGTACAGTGTAATATTAGATTGTCCAGCAAAGTTCTGATGTACAGCTGCAACAAACACATGGGGGTTGTTCTGTGTTAGTCTATTTTTTTGCTGTGACAAAATGAACTGAGAAAGACAAGAAGGAAAAGGAAGTAATGCTTATTTTGACTCAAGGTTTTAGAGGTTTCCCTATAGTTGGTTCTGTTCTATGCCTGTGGTGGCACAGTGCCTCATGCAGGAGCATGTGACAGGCAAACCCTGACTACTTTGTATGGGCTGAGCAGCAGAATGAAAGGAAGGCCAGGGTCCTGAAGTCCCCTTCAACAAGACACTCAAGGCTTCTACAAGGACCTGCGGTGAACGCTGAAGACACAACCTTAACAATACCATAGTTACAGCAGGGCTCCAGAAGATCTCTTACTTTTTGTATAGTACAGTCATCTACTTCTTTGTTTCCTTAGCACTCATGACTCAGAGAAGAACTGCATTTTTTTCCCACTCACATTCTAGGTATGTGTACTGTATGCTCAAGAAAATAAGATCTAAATCTAGATCTAGAAAAATAAGATCTAGAAAATAAATGGTAGCATGATTTTTCAGGGTGCTCATATGAGCTTCATTCCAAAAGAAATCCCACTTAAGGTCATCACTCAAATGGATGTAATTTTTATGTCTGTTGCAACAAATGACAAAGGTATTGAATTATACAATGTCAGTACATAATTATATATATTGACATTAATATTAAAATAAATGAAAACATTAATCATAATTAAGCATTTGTAAATACCCAAGCAGGTATTTGCCTTTGGACAAGAGGCAAACCTGATGCAGGCAGATGCCCTTATTTTGAAATGTATCACAGTACAAACACAAAGTGCAAATAACATGTATACTTGATGACAAACTGAAATAGCTGTGCCTCACCCAAACCTTCACAACTTGATGTGGTGTGATATAACAGATATTCTTGATGCATTCATATGAAGTAAAGAGACATTTTATGAATTTTGGGGCCTCCAATTTTTCATTACTTCTGTGTGGACCATTATTCTTAACTGTCATCAATTTTGCTGCTACTCCTGTTTCATAAGTCTTTAATTCACATTTGAGACTATCACCATTTTAGAAGAAGATTGCCCCACACAGGAGTTACTACTCAGAACCTAGAGGAGAGCTTCCTCCTCACAGGATGCAAAGTGCTTTATTGGTACGCAAGCTCTGTTTGAAACACTGTCACAGTGTCAACGTTCACTCTAGCAATTGTTTATTGTCAAGCAAATGGCTTTGCTCTTCAATATTTTCTTCAAATATACTGTCATGTATCTCTACAATAGCAATATGTTCTGAGAATGCATCATTAGGTTATTTCATTGTTGTGAGGATATCATACAGTGTACTTACACAAACACTGGACTAAGTTACTGCTGGCAGAAAAGAACATTATTTTACAGCAAACTTTTTTTCAGTAAGGATTACAGTTTAAAATAATGATATAAAGAATGGTAAAGGAAATGTGTAAACCAGTAAATAATGGTTTGCTTCGATAATCAAGTTGTAGGTATTGCACGTACTTACATGCTATGGTTTTACATAGGTAGCAATGTGGTAAGTTTGTTTGCACCAGAATGAGTACAAACAGAGGAGTAATAGGTTTCTGTCTCCGCATTATGATTGCTACAATGTCACAAGGCATTAGACATTAGACATTAGAATACATTATAATCTTAGGAGAACACCATTATGTTTGTGATCTGTCATCAACCAAAACATTGTTTTATTTTTACTTTCTTTCCCTCCATATTCAATCTGCTATAGATGATATTGTTTCTTACCAAGACTCAAAAAAAACCCACTCAGGTCTTTCTTCCAGTCCCCCCAACCCCACCACATGCACTTCAAATCTTCTGAAAGTAAACCTCACAATAATAAATGATTACTTGTTGCTAACAGGATTGGATACAATCTGCTGTTAAAATTCTAACCTTTGTCTTCTAGCTATTACCCATACCTACTTCTCACTGTCTTTGCCAATATTAACTGCTTATTCTCTTTCCAAGGAAAATTATACCTTTTGTTTGTTTTATTTTTATTGTTTTCAGCATATTAGTATTTCTTTTACAATTTTTACAATCTTCATAGGGATGGCCAAATAGATCAGCAAATTAAAGCTTCTGCAAGCAGGCGCAGGGAGCAGGGTTTCAATCCCCGGCCTGCCAAGATGCCCCCCACCCCCCGCCTCCAGGGCACACTGACAGGGTGATTGAGAGTAGCTGTGGTGGCACGTACCTGTAATCTCAGCTCTTGGGAGGCTGTAAACAGGCAGATCAGTATGAGTCTGATCTAGTAGTGAGACCCTGAAAACCCTGTACACCCTTCCCTAAAAAATAAATTTAAAAAAAACCCTTTTTTTCAAATACTACTTTAAAATACCTACTTCATTTTTCTATTCAGTGTGGACTTAACTGCAGACATGTCTCAAAATCCAGCACAAGCCTGCTGTAGGTTCCGGCACACTGAGCTCCACCTGCTGGTTTTGTATCTAGGGGATACCTTGTTGAATTAAATCCCCACAGGAGTAAGCCTGTTTATAATTGTCTTGAGAATTATATAATTGTCTGATATGAACAACTAACTGCTCTGACCTGGAAGGGAAAGCTTTCATGTTTGTCCACAACCTAGTGACTGGAGTTGATCAAATGGCTTTTCCTGAAAAATATGAGGGTAGTTTTATCAGGCACGGGCCACTTAATGTATTTTGGAAAAAAGAAGGCCAAATACAGGCAGGCAAAATGTTAAGATTTCTATTCCTTCAGTGGAGGCTTTCTGTGTCTCCTTAAATGATAATAATTGGGCTATTTTAAATATGTCTCCTAGTAATAGAAAGTATATGCCCATTAATTACATGAGACATGTCCAGGATCCTCTTAAGACCTCACCTTTTCTCAGCCTGACCAACTATACAACAGCAGCCATGGTAGAAGTCCTTGCTTCTAAATTATATTCTGACAGTCATTACCCAGAATTGTATATGACCTTAAAATCCAATAGGGAAAACTGGAACAAAGTTAAGCCTTTATAGGACTCTGAAAGAAATGCCAATCAGAGGGCTTTCTTACAGTCTCTTGTGTGAAAATAATATATTTTTCTTGATTTTTGTCTTGATTATAAAATATGAAAGAGCATAGCTCTTTACCAGTGATGGACAGATGGACAGCCTTGCTAAAATAGAAGTCCAACTATTTCCAGTCATCCAAAGGTTAACAATGAGTCACAATCTGTTTGCCGCATGTGGATCACTCACTCATCTACAGCTGTTGAGCATGCTTTCCAACACAAGTCATGTAGCTTTTTTTGTTGTTGTTGTTGCATGAATCAGCCTGTAGCATCATTAGAATATAGATAAATGCAAATAAATGACTTACATCAATATTCAATTAAATTATTTCTGTGTGTGGTACAGTCAGTGTAATGGAACTCCAAAGAAGAAGGGAGTCATATGATGTTCATAGAATATTCTAGAACACTTATTAGTGTTTAACACAGAAATAGAACTTAAGAGATGGAGTCCTTCCTTCTTTGGTGAGATTTCAAAGGCATAAGACTCTACATAACTGAGTTTAAATCCTGACTTTCCTCTAAAACTTTACACAAGAAATAAAAGAAGTTGAGCTCTAATAATTGTCATCTGAAAAATAATTCTCATAAAAGGTGTTATATCATGAAAATGAATGTGTTGACATATACAGGTTGAGTATTCCTAAGTCAAAAATCTGAAATCTGAAATTCTCTTAATTTTTTGTACAATCTGTGATGCTACACAAAGAAAATTCCATATCTGTCTTCATGCGGTGGTGATAGTTGCAGTCAAAACACGGGCACAGGAAAAGTATTGTATACAATTCCCTGCTGGCTATGGGTATAAGATGCATGTGAACCATAAATTCTTTTAGTATTTAGACTTTGGTCCCACTCTCAGGATATTCCAGTATCTATACACATGTGTGTAAAAATACAAAATGTTTAAATCTGAAATAATTTTGATCCTAAGCATCTCAATTAGTTCACATTCAACCTGTACAGGGTTTATAACATAATTCCTAACAAATTATTAATATTCAATCACATGATTGTATTTTTCATTTTCTTCCTTTAAATTGTAGAAAAGTTTATTTTCTGTCCACTGGAATAGGAAAACAATAATTGATATTGACTATTAAGTCTAATTATAAATGGAAGTGTATTTCTGGCCCAGAACCCCCAAGGGAGATGGGGTACCACAGAGACAAAATGTGGTGTAGATAAGGGAAACACACTGACTGTTCCAGTCTTGGAAATCAGTAGTTGAAACCTCATGGCATTTGTGCAGTAGCTACTTAGCCGACAACTTGAAGTGTTACCCTCACTGATAATGCAAACGATGACCCAAAATGGTTAGGATGTGAATCTTAAGTATTTGAAATGTTTAGGATCAAAAGCATTTCAGATTTAAATATTTTGCCTTTGTGCACACTTGTATATAAACAATGAAATATCTTGAGAGTGGGATCAAAGTCTAAATACAAAATGAATTTATGTGTCATAATGTACCTTATACCCATAGCCAGCAGGCAATTTTATGCAATACTCTTCATGTACCCATGTTTGACTGCAACCACCATCACCACCTGCCTGAAGCCGCAGGTATGACAGACATTGATAGGGGACATGCAGCCCAGACCCTTTCTCATTATCTAAAATCATGTTTTGATTTGATGATGAAGAAGAGAAGAAAGGTAATTTCCATATTGATGTACTATTTGGGGTTGCGTACCTTTAGCTACGGTGCAAGATTTATCTATCAACAATGTTCTAAGCTATGATGAGCATGTTGCTGGGCTTTTATTTTTTAATAATTTTATTCAGAAACAAATAGCAATGAGACAGTTTTAAAACCGACTATTAGGACAGTTTCAATAATTAATGTGTTGCATATTGTTGTCTTTGTAGTGGTTATTCATAGTACAAGATGCAGACATGATATCCTGT
>NDGN011313318.1:0-17208 GCA_002564285.1 Tympanoctomys barrerae | reverse complement strand
CCCAAAATTAAGGAAGGAAAGGTTTATTTAGCTCACAGTTAGTAGAGGTTTCAGTCCATACTTGGCTGACTTCAATGCAGAAAGGAGCATAGCAGAGGGCAATTGTTCATGGCAGCAGAAAATATCAAAGAGTAAGAGCCAAAAAGGGAAGAACCATAATTTGGACAGCTAGCAAACTTCTCTCCCTTCCTTAAATTTTATTCAGATTGTCTGCCCCAGTGTGGGTGTAGCACTCACATCCATAGACCCAGCATTGGATCATGAGTTAATCACAAACTCTAGAAGCCTCTCAATGACTTCATGAGGCTTTGGGGGACAACTAGACACAAACCATAACAATTTCCATCATTTTTTATTCTTCTTTAATTTTTTATCTATGTCTTCTTTAGAATGCTAAGGAATTCTTTCATGATTGTTGCCATTTCTTTTTTACATGAAAGATTATTTCTTATCTGATTTCTTCTATAGCCTAACAGATCTGTTTCTTTACTTTAGTTGCTATCATTTCAGAAATTTCAGATATGTGACTTCCAAGTTCTTTCATATCCTTGTCTCCTGGACTTGTTCTGGGTGGGCTGGAGGTCTGAGATTGTCTTTATTTCCCTCATTTTGACATTTTCAAAGCTCCCAGTGTTCACCAGAGCTCAGCAGCCAAGGTATGGGGTGGGGCACAGGTCAGCAACACCCCAGTACAACTGGGGGGATAGGTTTAATAAAGCTCCCCTGTCAGAGATTCACCATGGCTTCCACAATTGTGGGAAAGGCCAGATATAGCTCGCAGATCCATGTAGATGTTTGCAGCTCAGCCTGTCTTCTGTGATGGTTGGAGCAGGAGGTGAAGCTCAGCAAAGCTGCTGGAGCAGTGGCGGGAGATTGGGGCAGTGCAGGGCTCACCAGGACCCCTTGGCTGTCCAGGCCTCACCCTGCCTTCTGAAACAGTGGGGAATGTGGAGCAGGGACCCTGAGAGATTTTAGAAATCCTCTTTCTTGTTGGATAAGTTTGCATTCTTTTTCAAATTACTGAGCAAGTCATATTTCCTTTTTTGCTTAAATTATCAGAAATCTCATAATGAATTTCAATGGTCATTATGAGACCATTTTAATATAACTATATTTACTTAGTGTTTGGGGTATATTTATTTCTCTTTCAATGTCCTCCATTTCTATCTCAATGGTGTTATTATATTTACATTTCATTATCTGCATTCCTGAGTTGTGTACATTTTTAAACAGGGAAGGTCTAATTTGCTGCCTGTGAAACCCAAGCAAAAAAGGCTTCCTGATTGCAGAGGAGACATGAGGACAGGACAGATGAAACCCTGGAGCTCTCAGCCCGATCAGTTCTTATTCCCAATTCATGCTTCCTCTAGTTTTGAGAAACAAAAGAAATTTGATTTAGTCCATACTAAAAACAATTATGAGAAAATAATTTCTTGGTATAAAATCAAATAGGAAAAACAAACCCTGTTATAATCACAAGTGTCTTTGTTTTGGGGATGCCCATGGTTTGAAGGGCCCAGATCCTTTAGTTGGAGAGAAAGGAAATTATCTCCTCTTGATTCATGTTCTGCTCTAGCCAGGTGGCTCCTCTCCCTCAATAGCCTCTATCTCATCCTTAGAGGTGTGGACACTGGAGATACCCAGCTTCACATTAAAACCAGCTCTACCATATAATTGCCCTGGGAAAGTTTATGAGCATTTATTAGCCTCATATACTTATTTGTAATGTGGGAACACTCAAAAACTTACTTCTATTGTAAAAATTAACTAAGGTCATACTTAAGAAATAATTAATAGTAAATAGCACAAATGGATTAAAATGTTTATTAGTAGAAACAGATATTATTATTTTATTGTGGTGTTATTAGAAAGGAGTCAGGCATGGTGGTGTAGGCTTGCGATATTAGCCCTGTGGGAGGCTGAGGCAAGTGGATTAAAAGTTGAAACATAATCAGTTTAGTGACATAATTGGAGCTTGAGACAATTTAATGACGCAATGAGACCCTGGATCAAAAGAAAAATATTTTACAAAGGACTGAAGGTGTAGCTCGATTAGAAGACCCTAGATTCAATATGTTATATACATACACACATATACACAGTATGTGACAGTATGTAACACATATATACACATGTACACACAGAGGTAGACTTAATAAACTATGTTTATAAACAAGCAGCACTAAGTCCAACAGGCCCTGACCCAAGAGAGGACCACAAGGTAATTTTTCATCTTTAAGCCATCAAGGGGCATTTAAAAATACTTGATCCCATACACGGACATGAAGATAATCTCAACAAATTCAAGAATTAATATCACCAACACTACAAAATATGATTAAAATACATATAAACTTGAGAGAGACAACCGAAAACATAAGAAAAAATGTCTCTGTGTTGTTAAGTAGTTCAAAATTTAATCAAAATCTTCTAAATAATTCATAAATCAAAGAAAACATCATGATAGGAAATTTATTTCAATCTAACAATTAAAACACTCAGAAATTTTGTAGTGTAACCAAAGGAATAACTAAAAGAAAAACTTTGGCCTTAAAATGCACATTTTTAAAAAGATTAGTCCAGTGAGCTGAGTTACCAGGTAAGGAAAAGCAATAGAGCAATCACCCCTAAAGGACAGAAATATTAAAAATAAGAGCAGGAAAAATAAAATGACATTGTTAAAAGCTACAGAGAAGTATGGCTAAATTAAATGTGAGAATTCCAACTTGCCCCAGATATAAAAAGAAGGATGAGGACTGTAGCTCTGTGGTAGTGTTTGCCCACCATTTCTGAGGCCCATGCTCCACTCTAAGCAGTGCATGTGTGTTTGCGTATGCACACTGCTGTGCTGGAATGGACCTCAACGAGGACCTGTGAGGATCACATGTGAAATCACTTTGTCAGCTGCAGAAGATTCATAGGTACCTACATTTTCATTTCATGTATTGAACACTTATTTACCAATTACAGTTCCTAGTCTGTGCCTGTAGACTTGCCGGGCAATGAAGGTCATGCCTTGGTGGAATTTACTTCCCGTGGGGGCTGTGGACATCAACCCAAGAATGGCCCAAATCAGTGTAAGCTCTCCAGGAAGTTTTCCTGTGTAAGCAGAGCGACTCATGGGCGTTACGGTTTATACCTAGGAATCCCCACCCAAACCTCATGTGCTCATAGATGGGAAGTTAGGTAGGTCACTAAATCATGGGAGCGTGATATTCATTGATGGATTAGTCCACTGAGGGTTTTGTAGCAAAATCTGATTTGAAAGGTGAAGCCTGCTTACAGGAGGTGGGCATTGGGGACATGATCTGAAAAGGTTTATCTCCTGCTCTCCTTCTTTGATCTCTTTCTATTTCTCTTTCTGTTTTTCCCTTTGTTTCTCAGTCTCTGTGTCTGTGTGTCTGTCTCTGTCTCTGTGTCTGTCTCTGTCTTGACATCTCTGTCTGTCTGTCTGTCTTTCTCTCTCTCTCTCTCTTTCTCTCTCTTTCTGTCTCCCTCCCTCTTTCTGTGTGTATCTCTCTTCCTCTCTCCTACTCTTCTACCTGCCATGCATTCTTTCTCCTATGCCATGTCTGTCTTCCAAGTTACCTTGCCTCAGCCTCAGACCTAGCTTACTATGGACTGAAATTGCTACACTCTGTGAGTCAAAATAGACCTTTCCTCCTTAGAGTTGTGGGTGTTGGGTATTGTGTCCCATTAACTAAAGCAATCGGACAATGGGATATAACCTATGTGATTATGTTAGGAAGATTTTACTGGAGAATGAGCTTCAAGAAGAGATCAGGCAGCAGAGTGGAGGAAGAAGTATTCCCAGACAGGGGAAGAGCCGATTCCTTGTAAAGTCCCAAAGAGAGGCCAGTATGGCTGAAGCACAGCAGGTTCTCTGCAGCAGGGACAGGGAGGAGCAATGCAGATCATTGTAAGCTATGTTAAATACTTGATTTTTAAAGTCAATGAAAAGTGGTGTGGTGTATTAATGAAGGGAACAGAATGTATTGGAAAGTGGTAGAATGAAAGAGAATAATTGACCACTCATTACATGGCCCAAGGGAGTCAGAGATGATGGTGGCTTATATTAAGATGACAAAAGTAAAGATGGCAAGAGGTGGATGGGTTTCAGAGCTATTTCAAAAATACCATCTAAATGCACACCTTAGAATTCAGGGATGTGTGTTAGGATATCTCACTGGCTCAACCAAAAAGGATGGTTTGAAGGATACCACCCTGAGATGTGATTGTTGGATAAGATTTTATTGGCTTATTTACTAGAAAAGGGTTCTATACTAAAATGCTGTCTCTTTTGAATCTTGAGTCAAAAGAGAGGCTGCTGATCTGCTGGCCATGACAAAGCTTATGACTCTGCTCTGGCATCCTTTGGTAAGGCATGACCTTCTGCTCTTTGGTGGAGAAGTTGGCTTCTCTGACTGCTGCTATGATTAATTTTCCTTCAAAAGAATACTGATGCAATATACCCAGAGGCCCATAGTATATTATTAAGCTTTTAACAATGCCATAAATAATACTCTCCTTGTTGAAAACATTTATTATTTAGGATTTTTATTAAGTTATATTTTTAAATGCGATACTTGAGGTTGACAATGAGGAAACAAAACAAATCTCAGTAATTATATGCTGATTTGAGAGATCTAGATAACTAAAATAACTAGAGAATAAGGAATCCCAGTGGATTATAAGCACAATACATCTTCATGATTAAAGCTTTTTGGGATGATGTGCCCAAACTTGACTATTATTTTGAGGAATCTAGTTAAACTACATTTTCCTGCTTTCCCTGTAGTTAGTAGTTAGATAAGGCTGCACCACTAAATTCTGATCAACAGAAGATGAATGGACACCTTTCTGGACTGATACAGAAAAAACCTTCTGCTGAAGGGATTTAATTTTTCCTGACTTCTTCTGGCATAATGTTGTCTTTACAAATAAACTTGAGTAGCAACTATGGAAGACACCTGAAGCTGTGCCAGGTGTGGCCTCTGATTAGATGCATGGAACACATATCATTATAACCAGCATTTCTGTGAGAAATAATCTTCCACTAAACTCTATACTCAGCCCTTTTACAAATTTCGCATTTTGAGGCAAGATCTTGCTAAGTTGATAAGGCTGAGTTCAAATTTGTGATCCTGTTGTGTCCAACTCCCAGAGAGCTAGGATTACAGGTATGCGCCACCACACACTCAGCTCCTTCCTGGTGTTAAGTCACCAGTACTGGGGGGTTGCCCTTAACACACAGTTAGCTATAACAGACACTGATCTATGTGAGACAGTCCCGTTGAACCAGGGAGCCATGCTGAGAATTCCTGCAAAGACCATTCACTCTGCTAAGCACTTGTTTTCAACTTATCTAATCCTTCAACTTTCCCAGTTCAGTTCTTCTCAATTTTTTTATCAATAACAATTGAGAACAATATGTACTGCCAGAAGGCCTGGTGATTCCTGGAACTTGTCCCTATTATTTGAAATCATGGTGTGTCTTAGGGTTCATGAGGAATTCTGGGAGCTCCCGTCAGGCAGCATAGCTCCTTCAGTCTCTGCTGAGTCACTAGTCTCTGAGCCTCCTCTGAGGCAGATACCTTCTGGCTTTGTAGGCAGCTGGATTCAGGGAGATGTCTGGCTCTGAGGAGTTGTTAGAGAGATACAGGACAATCTGATTAAAGAAGAAATTGGAACATCAAATGTGCTTTACATATAGCACTGAAAGACTTTCTGGAGCTAAAAATTGTGGCTTTTTAATTACCTAACTAAATTCAGTAGATTAATTGGAGGAGAGAAAGATCATTCTGGTGAGCTGAGTTATTTTCCTGGTAAACAGAGAAAAAAAAAATAACTTGATTTACAGCATAAGTAACAAAAAATGGGGACCAAGGTTAACAAACTGAAATGAGGTGGGGATATGTTGGCACTCTGGCTTGTGAATGACAGGTGCAGAAAGAAAAAGGAATTATCAAGGACAGGAGAAGAAATGACTTTTCTAATTATAAGGAAAAATTTCCCTCTACTGAAGCCAAACCCAGCCTATATAATTCATTAAAAATAAATTTTTTTGCCAATTCAAAAAGATGTTATGAGATAAGATTTCACTACATTGTCCAGATTATCCTCAAACTTGTGACCTGCATTTGCCGCAGTCTTCTGAGCTGCTGGGAGTACAGGTATCAGGCCCATCTTTGAATAGACTACATTTAAGAGCAATTTTAGATGCACAGCAAAAGTCAACAAAAACTACAGAGTTCCCACTAATTTCCAACCTAACCTAGCTGCCCCAACTCCCAACACCCTTTGTCAGATTTTGTCATTTGTCACAAGTGACATACTTATATTGAGACATCATCCCAGACGTCTAATGTTATTTATTTTCTGGTGTTGTATATGCTGTGGGATTTAATGAATGTATAATGATGTGTATCCATCAGCATAGCATCATACAGAATTATGATAAAAGCCCCTGTGCTGTACCCATTCATGTTCCCTCTCCAAAGCCCTAGTAAATACTATCTCCTTATGGTCTCCACAAATTCTGCATTTCCCAGAATGTTATATAGTTAAAACCATACAGTATTCATCTTATTGAGAATTGTTTCTTTTATCCAGTAATCTGCATACAACATTCTTCCATGACTCTTGTGACTTAGTGGCCAATTTCTTTCTTGTGTTAAATAATAGGCCATTGCATAAAAGTACCACAGGTTAATAGGTCATCAACTGGGGGACATCTTAACTACTTCCAAGTTTTGACAATTATTAATAAAGATGCTACAGACATCTATTTGTGGTCATTTTTGGATGGAGGTTAAATTTTAAATTCATGTAGGTGAATATGGTGCAGTAAAATTGCTGGATTACATGTCAAAATATGTTTAGCTTTGTAAGAAACTGCACTACTGTCTTCCATAGAGTAAGTGCTGTTTGGCATGCTCACCAGCAATGAGCAGTAGAATAAGTGCCTGCTAGAAAGTGCAGGGTCCTGAGTTCAATCCTTGGTACTGAAGAAGAAAAAAACCCTAAAATTTGGGGATCCTTCTGTGGGCATTGATATGATTGGCTGGTGAAGAACTTTTCTCTTTTCCTCCCTGGCTGTCTGAGGATCCACTGCTGTCTTGAATGACACAGTAACTATCCAAACCCAGAAGTTCATGACCAACCGACTTCTTCAAATGAAACAAATGGGCATGATTTACAATTCCTTGAATTAGTCTAAAAAAAATGAGCCCAAACATAGCCTTCAAGACATGACCTATGTGAAAAGAAAAAGACCTCAAGAAAGCAGCGGAAGGAACACAAGGAAACAGTGAAGAAAGTCAGGGGCACTGCAAAGGCCAACGTTGGTGCTGACAGAAAGTGAGCTGGAGATTGGAGAGCAGCTGTAGGAGGGGAGATTCCGAAGTGCCTGTGTGCAGTGACTGTGAGTGTTTTCACAAGAGGAATTAATACACTGTAAAACCTTAAAAATAATAGTAAGTATACATATATCCTTTAACTTGGAAATTGGGATTCAAACAGTCGAACCAACAGAAACAAAAACACCAAAATACCATGAAACATGGAGTAAGGATGTCTCTAGAGGCCAAAACCCTCTATGGACAAAGGGAATTCTTACAGAGAGCTTGTTACATAAATGATGAAATATGCTGAAAAATTACAAAAACTGAATTAAAAACCACTTGATTTAATGGCATTAAAATAAAAATTATAAAAAATAAATAAAAAAACCACTTGATTTGATGGTATTAAAAATAAAGGCTCAGGACCAGAGAGAAAGATCACTGGACTGAGCACCTGCTTTGGCAAGCTCAGGGACAAGGGTTCGTTTCCGGGTCCTACATGCCATGTCGGCCCCACCCCTGAGGCACACTGAGCCGGCGACTGAGTCCAGACATGATGGCACATGCTTGCAATCCCAGCGCTGTGGAAGCTGAAAACAGGAGGATCACTATGAGTCTGAGCTGCATAGTGAGACCCTGCACCAAATACATAAATGAAAATAAAAATAAAAATAAATATTCAGAACAATGTCAACTATGTTGACTCTTACTATGTATAGTATATTTTAATATTCACTGTATATGTAACAGTAGAACATATGGTCAAATAGAATGGGGTCTAGGTTCCTCGCTCACCCCTAGTGTCTTTAATGCCAAGAAGAACAATGTAAATTGGCATTTAAAAAATTAGAAAATCAGATACTGCACTGAGTAATTGTCCATGTACACATAAAAGGAGTCTAGAATAAAAAAGATGTCCCTTCTCAACCTAAACAACTCACGTATTTCTTAAATTCTGTGTGTATGTCTCTAAAGGTATTTTTAAACAGCAAGGCAACCTAAAAATGGCTGTAAATATCACACTCTATTTCACCACTTATTCAAGTTAATGCATAATATTTATAGGCATCTTATTTTAAAATATAATATCAACTATGGTATCAGGAAATAATCTTTTCATAGGTTTAGTAGTAGTATTGTGATTGTATTGCCAAACCACAAAACCTCATGATGCTTGATCTTTCTGAAATACACGCTGAAATTTTGGTTGAAAGGAAAGCTGTCTGGGTCTTGCATTAGTGTGCCTAGGTTAAAGTGGGATAGGCCTCTGGTATAAAATTTTTATGTATTGGCAATTTTGAAACTGGGCTATGAGTGTATGGGCATTTATTATAATATACTCACGTTATACAAATTATATGGGGCCAGGGAGATGGCTCAGTACAGTATGCGCTTCCCTGGCAAGCACAAGGGCCTGAGTTCAATCCTCAGTTCTGTCAAAAAGAGAGAGAGAAAAACAAATTCTGTATTATACTATTAAAATTATATACAGTAAAAAATATAGCATTGAAATTATATGATGTTATTACTGAAATTCTTCTGTTTGTAAAGTGTTTAAAACTAAAACTTACAGTTTCCATGTTTCACTCTCTTTAAGTTTCAAACCTGCATTTAATGTCAATAATCTATTCTGGTCTATATCTTAAATATTCACTGCTGTGACAGTGGCTGCTGCCTCGTGGGTTGTCCTTTGAAGAGTTACATTCTTTCCTTTGTCCTCTGCAAGGTTACTTCACCTGCCTTTGCCCAGCACTCTAAATTCTCAAAGGAAGATGTACCTAAATGTGTAAGATGTTAATAAATAATTATAATTTAAATATTTAATAATTATTATTTAAATAATACTTGATAATTATTATTATAATCTAAATAATATTTAGATTTTTTGAGTACAGTATATCTAATGACTTTCAGATAATATCCTTTGGTTCTGTGTGTCAACTAACATAAAGCGCACTAATTGCTATAATGTAAAACTTTCAGAACAATAACACGCCTATCTAAAAAATGACAGGGACTATCACAAGAAGGTTAAGGTCCATTTTGATGACTTAGCAAGAGTAAAAGTAAAAAAAGGGGACATATGCCCTGATGATTAATATCCTGCTCAGTAAGTGGATATCCTTTCTGTCTAGTATTCCACAACATCTCCTTTCTTCCCCTAAATAAAAACCATTTCACATACCTGAATGTCCCAAAATAAAATTTTTAGGACAATAGGCCCTTCATCTCCTCGGTATGTTGGCCCTTCAGTAAAATTCTTTGCTCTTGAATATTGGCTTTCAAGTATTGAGCAGCCATCCCTGGATCCAGTAACATCTGAAACTGTTAATTGAAATTATTATTTGGAATGTTATTATTACTTTCAAATAAGAAAAAAATATATTTAGTAAGTCAACTTTGAGAATCAGTCTCTATTTTGAAGGCAAAAGGAGATCAAGTTACCAACTTCACCTTCTGCCAAATGATTTTTCTTTTATCCACTTGAAGCCTGCATGTGAAAGGTTCTTGGTTCTACCTTCTATTTGTGTGGCAAAGAAAGCGTCAAAGCACTTTATGCTTTTTGTGCAAGCTTCTCAAAATACAGGCATATTCAAATAATTTGTTTTTGTTATTTTACTAAGAAAGTTCTCCTTCAAGCTACAAGCCAGGCAATCACTCAACAAAAGCAATCAAAAACTCAGTCAGTTGTTGGCATGATTAGCGAAAGAGAGGCAGTAGATTTCCTCCTACAAATTTATGTTATAGTCAAAGAGAAGAGTCTAATTAACCATCAGTGCCCAATAATATAACAATTTAGAAGGTGACCTTCAAAGTCTGTTCTCCTGTTCTACACTGTTCTCTTTTATTGGCATTTTTGAGGCAAGTGATGGAGCCTGTATTTTCAGTATCCCTAGAGTCAGGGATTTCATCCTAAAAGCCCAATAAAAATAAAATGGAGTTAAGGACTAACTTCTGCAGAGAGACAGTAGGGGCTAAATCTGGTCCTTTATTAAATTCTTCTGCCATTACCCTTTGCATCCCAAACCAGTTTCCCAGAGACAGTCCTTACTGATACTTAGGGTGGTCAGACAGGGTCATGTATCTGGAAGCGCATATGTAAAACATTTCCAATTCCCCTCTGCCACTCCTGTCTCTATTCTTAAAATGAAGGCTCAGTGAAGTTAGCACACGACTGTCTATGGAAATCCCCTCAAGCTTGGGTGGGACCTGGACATTTCTCCTGACCTGGTATGGGAGCTCTTTGTTGTCTCCTGCTAAACAACCCAGGCACTTTTTGGGAAACTTCTTACTCAAGGAAATGACCTCAGAATAAGGATGAGTGTACTGGGTCAGGGTCAGTTCTTTGTTTACTTTGAGAGTTTCATTAGATAGGAATAAACAAGTAAGCATTAAGTCATCAAGAATTACACAGGACATTATTTATCTGGTTGCTATACAAGGCCACTGAGAGTCTCTTTGTCCTGAAGCTGATGAATTTATTTTGCCTCCTGATCTGTTTATTTCCAAAGCCCATACCAGAACTGATCACTCAGGTCCCTTGTTAAAATCCTTTCGGTTTTTCCACTGAAGTGATACTGTTTGAATTCTATTTAGGCTGTAGAGAGCAGAAAACCCAAACAAAATCCTTAAACCATGAGATTTATAACCTCCATATTGTGGACCTCTCTGTTCCCACCTTGTCTACCTAAGAATTTCATTTGTAGCTGTATAACTGGGACAGACAAAGGGAACTTTAAAAAATAGAATTTTTTTTTCTTTGGAGAAAAATGGATTCTCTACACTTTCCCAGGCCTGGACATAAATGGTTACCCTCACCTCTTCTATAAAGAGGTGAAAATATGCACCAGACAATCAAATCCATTTTCATTTCCTAAACTAGGGAGGAAAAGGTCTCAGTCTAGGAAAGAAGGAAACAAATCTGTGCATTTGTATGGTCTCATTGTAGTCCCTCCCACACTGTTCCTTACCATAAAGAACCCAAGTCTGTCTTCACACTATGAGATGGTGATTCAGGTGATAATGCCTTGTACACCTCCATAGAGCTATTGTTAAATACATCCTTTTTCCTTTTTACCAAAATAAATTGCCTCTTTTGATTTGGCCAGAGATGAACAAGAAAATCAGAGCATATAGACCTAGGGAACCATTAACAGCCCTACCATCCTTTCCTGTCTCCAAAATCCAATATGCACACAAGGTAACACCTACAAAGGCTTTGAAAACCTCTGTCACCTAAGACTACAATGTCTCAGGTGTTGTGTGTTCCTGGGAATCATGCCAATGGCCTTCTCACAAGTTACATCCCAGACAGATTTTTCAGTTTTTATTTTAGGGCAAGGTCTAGATAAGTTGCTCAGACTTGTGATCCAATGTCTTACATTTTTTTATGGCAGAACTCCTCCAGAAGATTCTCTCACTTGCTAACTTTCCTTTTGTTCCTTCAAGTTTCAGTTTAGTTTCTTCCTTTCACGCCCTTTGCTGCACAAAGACTATTCTCATCAGACAACCAGATAGGCTTACAAATCCAGCCTATGGTTGCCCTTTCCTGACTCCTCAGCAACATTTGATGCAGTCGGTCACTACTTGTGCATAGGCCTCTCCACCCCTTTCTACCACACTGATGCTCTTTTTGACCTGTTTGTGGATCTTTCTGACTTTCTGGACTTGAAACATGGAGGTAACCTTGAGCCAGTCCTCACATTCTCTTCTCTATTCATCATTCACCTCTCTTGGCATTCTCATCCTATCTAGTGGTTTGAATATTACTTAACTACTTGCTGGCTGAAATCTAGACCTCCAATGTAGGCCTTTCTACTAAACTTCAGACCTGTGAGCTGACCTTAGATGTCTATAAACCCAGCTTGATTAAGCCTTGAATAATTGGTGTCTTAAATTTAAGGAACCTAAACCATGCTTTTAATGTCTTTTCTGCTCAAAAACTCCTTTTCTTCCAAATTCTCCATCTCAGTAAAAGGAAACTCTGTAGTTCACTTCCTCCACTCCAAGATCTTGGAGTTACTCTCAACTCTTTCTCTGATATCCCCCAAACACAAGCAAATCCTCAGATTATATCCAGACTCAATAGCTGCTACCGACTCTACTTTCAGCCATGACCTCAGCTTATCTGGAATACTGGAAAAGCTCCTTTCACACCCCCAACATTCTATGCCTGTCCCACCTCAGTCATGGTGTTAAAGCATGTAACAGATTCTTCCATTTCTGCCCCCTGTAACCTACTAGCAGCCTCTGTCATGCCCAGGTAAAAAGCCAAGGTCTTTACAGTAGACTATGCAGCCCTACATGATTTACTTGTTTGTTTGTTTTCTATTTATGTATTTGGTACAGGTTCTTACTACATAGCTTGGACTCCTAGTGATCCTCCTGTTTTCAGCTTCTCTAGTGCTGGTGTTACAGGTGTGCACCACCATGCCTGGACTTGGTCACTGGATTAGCATGCTCTGGGTGAAGAGTGGCTGCCACAGCATGCAGGACCAGAAATCAAATCCCAGTCCCTGCACTTGCCAAAGCAGGCACTTAGTCTGTTGAGCTATCTCACCAGCCCTACCATACCTGATTTAGACCCCTGCTTCTTTAATCTTTCTGCCTTTGAAACTTTTCCATCCTTCATTTCCACTCCTCATTTCATTCTTGTATCTGCTAAGTTTGTGTTGACTGAACAAACCCTCATCACACCTTCAGCCTCTCTGCATGTGCTTTGCTTTCTCATCTTTATTGTTCTTGCATTTCCATTTTCACATCAAATATAAAAATAATTAGATATTGGAATGATAATATTTCCAATGTCTAGGTGATTAAAAATACAGTTTCTATTTGAATTAAATCACTTATGATAGTAAAAGATACATGGCCATTAATATGCCTCAAAATACTGCCTCTTGTTTTGAACACACTTATCATTCATGGCAATGTGTCTTTTAGTATAATAAGAATCTTAAAGATTTAAATATTTACCATATTCTTGTTTTTCAATGTTCTCACTACAAAATTTAAAATCACATTTGTACTTGCGTTTGTGGGTTCTCAGTCAATTTCTTTTGCACAAGGCTGGTTTAGGCCCAGAGTACTTTGCTTGGGTCCTGAGGAAAGAGGGTACTTGGTGTTCTCAAAGAGGGTACTTGGTAGTGGTACATGGGGATCACTGGCAGTATCTGTCACACTGCAGCAGATGTTTGGTGTGTGGGTTTTCAAGTCACTCAGGCATTTCCATCCTGGTCCCACCACTTACCAGTGGGTGAGACTTCTAAGCCTTTGTTTCCTCATCTACAAAGCCTAATAATGTAGGCTTAGTATAAGAATTAATGAGATAATATTTATACAGTTCTTAACATAACACCTAGTGTATAGGAAGCGTAGACAAACAGTAGATACTATCTTCATTTTCCAAGGGCCAGCTGGGCCCACCACTGGCAGCCTGTCCTTGGCTGGCTTTTCCAGGTTCCACTGGAATGTCCAAATTTTATTTTCTAAATGACAGTCTTGGAAGTTCTTGGAAATGACAGAAACTCAGTTCTGGTATACTGTATCATCAGCTGGATCTATGTGAGGTCTACATTACCCCAAGGATCAGAATTTATCAAAATTTGTGGTAATTCTTGTCTTCGATGTAAGGCATCAAAACCAAGGTCTTTATATCTCTTCTGCTTCAAGCTGCCCTGCCTTGGATATCTCCCAAAGACCACCCCAGTGCAGGTTGGGAAGTGCCCCCACAATAGATGGGTCTACTGGATATGACAGACAGTTGTCAGTGGACTGTTGTTAAGCTCGCTTTCATCAGTCCTTCAGGGCCTTCAGACTACACCCCACCTTCTCAGTTTTAAGGTTACCTCTAAGAGTGCAACCACTTGCCAAAGTTCTATGAACTGACACTTCCTCAAGAGGCCACTCAGCTCCCAGTGGATCTGACAGCTGGCTTCAAGGAAGGACATATCTGCAATGTTTCCATGAGACCAGCCTACTCTGAGGCTGGGTGACTGACTGTTCAGCACATTCACATAGATTTAGGGCTCCACTTCTGCTGCAAAACTTGTACTTTCAAAGAAAAAAAAGCAGTACCTTGTTCAGGACTTGCTTTTTTCTCACTTATAGGTACAATAGCAGGTAGCAGAGGATGATATATGGCTAAGCCAGGGTAATCCAAGGTAATCAAGTGGACCACAGCTCTTATATAACTCTAGGAGCCAAGAATATGCTAGAACTTGGATCACGGAGTATCTCAGAGTCTCAGAAACATACCTACTGTGTAAAACAGTGATTTGTAATGTTTTGAGAAGAGGACAATGTTGTTCCTTATGTCTTACTATTAGGGCCCTCTACCTTTTATTCATTGAAATGTACCTCCAAGTTATTTGGGGGCATGGAAATTAATGTTTTCAAAAGATGAATGAAACAACAGTGATTTAGTTTTAAAATCAATATGCATTATTTAGAATTTCATGACCCTGATAGTACTTCAAACCGACTCTTCCTCCCAGGAAACAATAAGAGCTTCTCGTTCCTTATGTTATATCTCCCCTTGGGTTACATTTATTTCCTGGAGAATTCTCCCAGTCATATTAATCTGGCATATTGTTAAAGAAGTAAGAGTTGGGATAAAGATGAGTTTCATAACTCTTGAGCGTTACCTGGGGAAATAGTTTTTGTCCTCTGTGGGAACCTCCTCATAAATGGCTGTGATGTAATTCCTAAATCATTGCCTGGTAACTATTATCTCTTTTGCATTTCTCACCCTGTAGCCAAATAATGTTCTTCTGAAGGGAAAGACTGTCGATTTCTCTGGCTTCAAGTGACAGGAATTCAACCCCACTGGGACTTGGGAACTATCTAAGTGGGACAGGCAGGACTATGTGAAGACCTCCAGCTGTGTTGTGCTGGCTTGTTCTGCTGCTCCTCTCTCATTTCATCTCCTCTCTCTGTTGGATTTATCCTCTCTGAATACAAGTGGGGTTTTCTATTTCTTCTATGATGAGGGTGGGTGTTCCTGGTAGCAGTCTATGGACTTTGTCATCTCAGCTGTTGTGTGGTGAACTTGGCTGGCCTGTGTTCCTGATTCCTGAGGAGGAAGCCTCTGAACTCTCAAAATTTTCCTAGTGATAGAAGTGTTTTTGTTATTCATCATGGGCTGCTTGGACCACACCTGAGTTTATACCAGAAAGGTGACTCCTGCTCGACCCCTACATAGTTTCAGGATAGTGGCTGGCCATTACTGAAAGGAAAGACCAACCAGTAGATATGTGGGGCTGTGAGCCAGGTGAAATCAGCCAGGCCTCCTGGGAGACTGCACTCAACAATGTGGCCAGTGACTCAGCCAATCATACCTACATAACGAAACCCCAATAAAAACCCTGGCAGCCACACATCAACACGCTGGGAGGAGAACACATCCTGAGGACACGGGAACCCTCCTGGATATAATTCTGATCAAGCGTTTATGATAATGTCTGTCAAAGAAAAACATTACAGTGTGTCCTCATCCACCTTATTCACAGGATTTGGCACCATTCAACTTCTGGCTATGCTCCAAAGTCAAAACGATCATGAAAGATAAACATTTTGAATTGATTCGGGCATCAAGGCAGCCAGGAAAACACAACTAAAGACTCTCACAAGAGCTAACTTCCAAAGCTGTTTCAAAAAGTGGTAAGAATGATGTGATAAATATGTTCCAAGTGAAGAGCATGTTTTGAGGGGAACTAATGACAATGTGTAATTATTTTACTGCAACACAGTTTTAAAAACTTAAATATGGGCTGCATTTTTCAATCATAGCTTTCTCTTTTTAGGCTTGATTTATACATTGATGTGTAATAAAACTATAATGTTAGATATAGTGATTTTCTGAGTTCCATGACTTATTCTAAGGAACTCTCAAACCTGAGAGGGTTATGAAACCTTTGGGGTTGTAGCAGTTATCTGAAATGTATGTGGCCAAGGGACCCTGAGTATAACTCATGTCTGAAGGGAGGGAAGACTGGGAGGACCAGCAGCTTAGCTTGTGATATTTGACCAAATTCCGTTAGTTAGTGTCAGAATTGCATTGCACCAGCTTGGCAAAGAGAGAGCTATCTTTTGTACTAGACATCCAAATGTGAAAATTTGATGCTGGGACTTTGGACAGAACAGATAGTGCTGCAGCCTTTGAGACTAGAACAGAGGTGTGTGGGTGTGGGGAATAGCTCTGTAGAGAAGAGGAGGCTGCAGCAGAGGAAATGCTGGGTGACAGAAGTCATTGCTGTCTCCCGTAGCAAGGCCCAGACACTTTCATGACCTTCTCCTCATGCTTCAGGCACCCCACAAGTGCCCGTTCCTTCTCTTGCACACATTGGCTTTCTTTGCTGTTTAGTTCCTGTGACTTGTTTCAGCTAATAAACTATAACTGCAATAGATTTCAGCTAACTTGAGCAAGCCGAACAAACAACCTATATCATTCCCCATCTCTCCTTGACAGCTGTGTGGTCAGAGAACGTACAGCCGGATGAGAGAAAAGCCATTCATCCATGCCGGTCTCTATCACGTTAAAAGCAGTGAAATTTGAGAGTTGTAATAGGCACATGATGGCCTCCTGATGTTAGATACCTATTTCTGGAATCTGTAAATGTGACCCTATTGCAGAAGCAACCAAGCCAAAAACCTGGAGATGGGAAGATTGTCCTGGATTGTGTGAATGATCCTTGAATGCTGTCATCACAATTTTAAGAGACTAGACACACAGAGGAAAAGATGCAACTATGGAGACAGAAATTGGAACTGTATGGCCACAAGCCAAGCAAATTTATTCTCTCACAACTCTAGAGTCCAGAAATCTAAAATCATTATCACTGGGACAAACCAGTGTGACTGTAGA
>NDGN011313314.1:0-14167 GCA_002564285.1 Tympanoctomys barrerae | reverse complement strand
GACCTATGCAACAAGAGTTGTAGCTTTTGGATCTGATAAGGTCAGTGAAATTCCCTCAGAATTTATCCTGAGATTCTGTACCACGGGAGTAATAGTTCCTGAAGAGACAGTGGCGAAGCGTGACTCCAGTTGCTCTCCTTCCTGTGTGCAGATGTCCTTGAGCCTTGTCCCGTGGGCTTCCCTGCTAAGTCAGCAATGGCTGCTTAGCACGAAAGCTCTCAGTTTTATGCCTGTGCGCGTCATCTGCAGAAAAGTCTCCTCGCACTATCTTGGGCTCTGGACCATTTCTTCCTTAAGGCTGATCCAGTGAGCCAGTGTGAAGTTGCTCTCCTCAATCTGTAGTTTCTATGTTGTCTTCTGGTCTCCTCCTACCTCAATACCTGGCTCAACCTCCACCCTGAATCTGTAGCTTGTTCCTAGCAATGCAGATAAAAGGGATGCCCTGGGTCCAACTCGGCAATCGCATTGCGGTACTTTTCCAGTGCAAACGGACCTCGGAGACTGGAGCCCCACATCACGATGGCTCAGCAGGGCTCAGTCCCACCGGGCTCAGCATTCTGCCAGACTGTGACACGGGAAAATCGTCCATGAACTAGATAACAGCGAAAACACTCTAATGACTCTATTTCAAGAGGTCAGTGGTAATTCCATTGTGATGAATTTTTCCAAGTTGTAGGATCGGTAGTTTATGTTTTCACTATCAAATATCCTCCTTAGAACCAAAATTCCCAAGAAGAGACCCCTGCAGCAGTCGAAGGGCACACAGCCACCTGGTTTGCACACAGGCATCTCAAGAAGAAAGGCCAGGGGTCTTCTTGGAGCAAAGCCTTAGAGAAAGGCATCCACCAACCTCAAGGATATGTTTATTGTCAATAAAAAGATCAGTCCTCCAGCAAAAATTGAAGAGTGTAAAACATTCCATTAAACCCAGAGGGAAAAAACTTGGTTTTGTCTCCTGCGCAGTTTTTAAAATGATGGAACAGTATGGCCTATCTAGTTGAAAGAAATAAGGCAGGAGTTGGAAATGGAAAATATAAAGATCTGGACCTATGGGAACCTTTGATCTGGACAATGCTTGTATGATCTGCCAGTCATGAAGCAATGGAAGCTACATCTAGGAATATATGGATACTTAGATGGTCAGAGGGCACAAGGCAGTATGAGAAGGCAGTATGAGAAGCCAGCTTGTGTGGTAAGATGAGGTGGAGGAGTCGACTTCAATTAGACCCACAGTGGAGGCCAAATCCATGTATCACTCCGAGGTTGAAAGCATAGAAGACAGACAGACTCTCACCCCTGCACTGCTGTTCTGGGCTGAGAGGAGAAGTGAAACAGCAAATTAAATTTAGTCTTGCAAGGAAGTTCAAGAAACAAGAAAGACTGGAGTAATAAGTGCACAAGGAAAGGCTGGCTGCAACAAATCTTCGAAGCTTTGATAGTGTTTTCCACTACTGTATTAGGATCACGATCTACCTTTACCTTTATTCTTTTCTTAAAAGTTCATCGAGCCACAAAATGGTGTCTGTCCCCCCACGATCTAATGACAGCCCCACGGGCCTTCCTTCACAGCAGAGACGCTGCTTGTCACCTGCAGTCACACTTTCGCTTGCAATAAAACTCGGGCAAGACATTTTTCCTCAGGCCTTCACTTTTACAGCACTGTATTTTCTAACCTGTAGAATTTTAAGGGACAATTCATAATAAGCTCCTTACATTTCCATCCGTGTTTTCTCTCTAGCTGGAGAGCAGGGCATCTGAGACCAGGGAATTTGAGACCTTTTTTACTCAGTTTTGATGTTTGGTTTATTAAACTATTCGTTCTGAAGAAGGGTAACATTAACCTCTCGCAGTAAATAGAGCCTGTCTGTCAAACACTCTTAGTGGGACATCAGTCACGGAGTGAATGACACGGAGCTGCCATCCTCACTCCTGAGATTGAGTCAGCCCTGGTTACAAAGCTCCCTGGCAGGCAAGATGCCTGTCAGGTTCACTGAAAGGAACAGCCAAGCTTGTACAATTTTTGCAGTTCCTTTCTTTCTTTGGTGTATTTTTAGGTTGCCAGGAATTGATTTCCACTTCTATGCCTCATACATTTCTATTCATAAGCATTGCATTACCAGGCGATTTATTAAACTTCATTTTATTCATATGAAATAGTCACTGCCCTGGAGAAGAGAGGCTCAATAAAGAACTCATTTTCTCGCATGCACATCTGGACTCCTAGCCAGGGAGAAGGTGCAGCGTGCACAATGGCCAATCAGTGAAATGAGGAGCATTCTGTGCAAAAAAAACTTCGTCTTGAAAATCTAAACATTTCTTCTGCAAGAAAGGAATCTCTGCAATCAAAATGAGACAGGCAATCCCACAGTTTTAATTAATTAAGCCAAAATCTACTTGGCTATGCAAAGCAAGATGGTTTTAATCAGTGGAGGAAGTGTGGTTTGGAGGAAAGGCTCAAGGTGGAGATTGCTAACAAGCACATGTTTTTCTTACTGGACTTCAGCTATTTAATAAGATTATTATTATCTTTGGATTTCTGTGTCTTTGCACATTATTTACCTCCATAACTAAAGAGCCCCTGTGTGGTATGAAATCCACTATGGACAGTGTAGTTGGCCAGAGCTTTACTTCTGGAACACGGACGAAATGCAGACGGAAAAGGACATTGTGTCTTGCTCGTAGCATTACAAACAGCCATCGTGAACCAGCCAGGGCTGGCCTGTGCATGCATAAATGAAACCAGAGCATCAGGGGAAGGCTGCCCAACCGCTGCGGCTAGTGATCAGGACCTTGCAAACCACGCAGTGCTCTGCTCGGACCCGTCCGGCAGTCTTAAAAGCCAATGTTATAATTTCTTAATTATACAAGCAGTAAATGATGTGAACTTCCATCCATGAGTGCAATTAAGAGGTCAGCAAACACTCTCATCTCAAATATATACATATATATAGTCGACCAGAAAGATCAAAAGTTGACCAAAAGTAGATAACAAATCAAGATGCTTTTCTTGTAATAATCACATAGTAATTGTACATAATAAGTTTCATTGTAACATTTTCTACGCACTTATTCTTGAAAATTTTTAGAGCTTCTGGTAAGAACAGAAGGAGCTGGTGGCCTTTGTCACAAGGACGTGTGTCCTTCCTCACAGCCTTGTCAACAAGAGCAGCAGCTTTACCAGCCTGGAGTTGGACAGGGAAACACGCACGTGTGTGACAGAAGGGACTGACTGAGCTGGGAAACAGGCCAAATACTGTGGCTTTGTCCATTAAAAGTGACGAAGTCAGCAGAAAACAAAAACCAGTCCTACCGCTGCTCCAGCCTGAGGCTGCAGCCCACTCGCGACCAACAGCAGCCCAAACGAGGCTCAGCGGGAGATCGCAGACAGGAGAGCTCACCACGGACCTGCGCGGGCTCTCCCACGTGCCTGCCCTGCTCGGAGCCTACACCTCTGCTCCGGGGAGACTCCGGGGAGCCTGGTGGAAAGCTGAAGCCATGGCGGCCTCAAGTGTGGTGCCACTCAGTGCAGTTCCTCACCCAAGAAACGCCACAGAGGGAGACGAGGCCTTCTGGGCTCAGAGGTCTGAGAAGCAGGTGCTCGAGTCTTGACCAATCACTAACCTCTGTCAAAGACTCGCAAATGTCACTGGGTTGGGGCCACGGAGCAGGAGTTGTGCTCACGAGAGAACAAATGTTGACTTCTTCGACAACTAGTAAGGTAATGGTGGTCTTCAGCAAGTTTCACTTCTCCTTTGTGAATTGTCTGTCCTCTTATTTGATTGCTTTTCTCTAGGGATAATGGCATTACTTGCTGCTTTGTAACCTCACTTTCTCCATTAAGAATACTAAATGTGGTTCATACAGCAAGCATTTGTCCAGATGTATTTTATTTTTAATTTTATGATAGTGCCTTGTGGCTATTTAATATTTTTAACTTTCATAACGGCACCTACTGACTATGATGCCTTCCTATTGTATTGTTTATGCTTCAACAAGTTTTTCTGAGCTTTCGATTTCTAAAAGGTGAAGGAACCAAGTGAGATTTCCAGTCTCCCTCTCAGCAACTGTTGTGACACAAGACAGCCCATGAGTCTTTCAGCTGTTATGCCAACAAATTCCTAGCCTCGGGCATCTAGCCGGAGAGAGGCCTCCAGTCCCATTTCCGCTGGCTTTGCTGGAGAAAGCTGTCATCCTATCACTCTTCACAGTTCGGGACCTGAGGTGTCAACCCCAATCTTCTCCCCATTTCCTGACTTTGGGCTATCAAATCCCAGCTCCTCACATCTGAAAACGCGAGGACAAAACCAGCTTTTTTCAAAGTGCTTAGTTGTGGTCCTGGGTTTTCTCACCACTTATGATTTCTATTTTCGTGTGATATTTAACATTTTCATTTTAAGCTGGAAATCTAAAGTATTTATTTTGTTTAAAAAATACTTTGGATAACCAAAATAGCAATACCTTTCAGGCAATGACTTCTGGCTGCTGAATTACAAAATAATGATTAACTATTTCCTCAACAAAAACAAGGATCTACCTACTTTACAACTTACCCACCCAAAAATGGGTTCCAATTTCTTCTTATTTAGATGAATGAACTGTAGTAAAGGAGTGTAAGTTCCTTAAGCTTTCTTTGAAGTCCTAGTCGTTAAGAATGCCTCTATAAAATGTGAAAGTCAAACCAGCAGGTCAGCTCAACTTTCATACTGGTTACTAGCCACTGGGCTCAAAGTTTTCTACTTACATCTTTTTTATCCTTTCAAACTGACAGTTTGAAACTTCACCTTCCGCTTCTTTTTTAATTTTCATAACTTTACTATGCATTCTTGTAAAAACACCCCATTGCCATTCCCAAACATTGCCCCATACCAAAGCCTCCCCACCCCTCTCAAGCCTCTGGGCTTCCACATTCCACAGATCCATGTCACTGTCTTCCTTGGTGTTAGGGATGAAGAATTTTCATCCCTTTCTTTCACAGCTTTTCTGTCAGTATCTAAAGCCAGAACATTTTTCTGGTGTGCCGTCGGCCCCTCAGCCTTCCTCTGGCTTTCCCAGCACAGTAAGCGGTCCCCGCTCCAGGGTCTCCTCCGACTCAGCTGCTGAAATTCATTTCTTTAGACTTCCTAATTGGATGAATTCAGAACACTGTAGCCAGATTCGCATTCCTACAGTTACCTACTCTCCAATGAATTAAGACCAAACTACAAAAAAGAAAACAAATACCAGCTCCAGAGTCTGACAATGGCAGCCTCTTTGGTGGGTCTCAGCCTAGTTTTCCAAACTTTTTTTGTTCTCCCCTTGCTCATGTCCAGGGTCTATTTCCTCAGTACACCATATATGCTTGCTAATTCCTTGACTTTTAGGATTGCTTTTCAATCTTTATTCTAAGTTGTTATTAAAGTTGTATAAATGTTGAGATATCTATTTTGACAGAAGAAAAATCAGTAATAATTTTAAATAGCCCAATGCCAAAACTTCAGTATTTCTTTTTACTGGGGTCGAAGCAATGTAACCCATACCTTGGATTATAGAGACTTGGTTTCCAGAACTCCCTACAGACCTGAAAATCCAAAGATGTTCAAGTTCCCTTCATAAACATCTGCACCTGAGAAAAACAAAATAATTATTTACTGAGAATCAGGGTCTTCATCTCAGGAGCCAAGTTACAAGGGTTCTGTAGCACACATGCCTCATGGCCGCTGCATTGCCCATGCAACAGGCCAAGTTCCATACTGTGGCAAGGTCCCCTGGGCAGCACGGGGACACGGGATGCATGGGAAGACGGGGAGCATAATGAGGGCTTACCCAGGACGAGTGCGAGAGATGGGGGGGTCGGATTAAAACGCCAGTGCCTGAGAGTGCCATTGTGCTTTTGCACATGAGAGCCCACCCCGTCCCCTGAGACAGCAGCTTCAGCATCACCTGGGGACTCGTTAGACTAAAACCCTCAGCCCTGTCCAGACACAATGAGCCAGGAACTCTGGAAAGGGGCCCAGCTGTCTGGCCATCACAAGCTTTCCCAGGGATTACACTGCTCACTGAAGTGCGCAGAGCCCTGATTTAGTGGAGCAGACAGATTTAGGAAGGAAAAAAAAAAAATAAAAAGGCGTAGAAATGAAGACAACTTTGCGGCCAAATAAGCGGCCCTCAGGAGTGTGACAAACGTGAGATAACCCGGGCTGGTGAACAGAGAAGGAGCCGGGTACTGAGGAAGGGAAGAGACCGAGTTTCAGTCCCTAATGTGGGAGGGACATTCAGGCATCAAGATCAAATCAGCGGCGGCCTCAGCCTTTGAAATCAAAAGCAAATGTTGAGATGGAAGGACATCGCTAGGATTCCCGGGATTTGGGTGGCAGATTAGCTAGGAATGCCCGGGCTGGGTTTCAATTTTTTTAACGACTCCTTAATGTCCGTCTGTCTGTCTGCAAATGCTGAGGTATCCTGTCTAGCTAACGCAGCTCTCCACAGGCCAGCCCCCTTCCCTGGTTCAAGGCAGCCTTGCAAAATGCAAATGTAGTCAGATAGCTGTGAAAATCTTGTGTTCAAAAATAAAGATTTCTTTTATGTATTTAGCACAGGGTCTACAGGGTCTCACTACACAGATCAGACTCCTGGTGATCCTCCTGTGTTCAGCTTCCCAAGTGCTGGGATTAGAGCGGCACACCACCAAGCCCAGTCTCAATCGCATTTCAGGGTGCCCCAGGAGGGGGGCCTGCTTGGCATGCTAGAGGATCGAACTCCAGTCCCAGAGTCTGCCTAAGCAGGTGCTTTAGTCGGCTGAGCTATAAAGAATTAGTATGTTATTATTCCATTACTAATATTTATAATTTATCAGATGCGATACTCAGAGCCCTAGACGTGGTGTGATTAGAGCCCAGGCGCAGGGCTGATGCTGAAGCGTGGGTAGCAGAGAGCCGAGCGGGAGGAGGCTCGCAGATCCCCAGAGTGCGGGGTGAGTGCGGGGGGGACCCCTGCCTAGAGGGAGGCGGAACGCCGTCAGGTGCTCACGAAATGAGCACAGGGAAGCTTTGGACTTACCTGTGAAGCGTCCGTCCTGGGACTCTGGGCAAGTCATTTCTGTAGGGAAGCGAGGGGAAACGTAGCTGAGCCTCTCCAGATTGCAGTAGTGGGAACAAATAGCCAGGAGGAGAGGAAGCGGAGGCAGCCTGGGGAGTTGTCCGTTCTCCGCTGTTACTTGGTTACTTGCCGTAAGGTTCTCGGTCTCTCACAGAGAGCTTACCGGAGCAGCTCTCCTAATTTTTATTCTCTTTCTCGGCAGCCCTCCCGTGCACGACAGCGCACCAGGGCAGCCTTCCTGACGGACACTTCCCCGCTCCTTGTCCCCGTCCTTTCCCTTCTGGACGATGAGCTCACAGTGTGCTTCCTCGGCCTAAGACAGAATCTTTCCTAGGATTCTTCTCCGTACTTCCCAGTCTTGCTTAGCTATGCCCTGCCGCTTAGTGACAGATCTCAATCCTCATGGGGTATACAGCTTTTTAAAGCTAGGACTTTCTCTACAAAATTATCAGTTGCATACTCTCCTGCCACCTGCCCGTCACAGACCCACCCTTAAGCCCATCCTGAGAAGTGGTCAGGAAAGAGTTGTTGGGCTGGTTCCCAGGTGGCAACTGAGGCTCTGGGGCGTCTGACGCCGCCACCCATCCTGTTACCGAAGTCATGACCTTATCTTATTTTACTAATGTATTTATTCCATATATTGCCACAAAGCTTTTCAGTTAGGGGACATTTGAAAATAGCAAGAGTAAAACTTGGAGGCTCCATGATAAAAGAGCATAGTATTCCGCTGTTCCTCTTGACATGAGTGGTGCCGCTGAGCTTTAAGTGTAGCTCTAGGTGCTTTGGGGGCAAATATGCTGTCAGTTACGTGACTGCTGTCTTCATAAGGGAACCGAAGGGTACTGCTGCCTCAGTTCCAGAGGAAGCTTTCTCTAAACAACTATGGTGATGTGTTGGTCATGGTGGCTTCTAATGGCCTTGGTTTTTAAAATTCCATTTAAACCCTTAATTAAAACAGACTTTTCAACACAAATACATCTACAGATTACTGGTGGGCAATTACTACGAAAACATAAAACCTTCTGTCTTGAATAGGCTCTCAATATTAATAGTGTGGCTAAATTCTATGCACCAACCAGCATGGGTTAGTAGGGTGTAGTGGTTGATACACTGTGTCAACTTGAGACGTTTAGAAGCTTAATTAAGTGACTCAGCAGGGACCAGGGTTGTCACTTTGTAAACATCTTCATCCTGTGCAAGAGGAGAGCGTGGACATTGCGTGAGTTCTACAGCCCCAGCCCAGGGCAGCCTGCTTATAATATAAGGAGGGGAGAGGGGCTGGCTAATGCCCCTCCCTTTGCTCTTCCCTCTTTGATGCTGCCCTGAGCTGCTGTCCTCTGCCATGGGCCACCCTGCCTTGGAGCCAGCCGAGCATGGACTGAAACCTCCACCAACTGTGAGCTAAATTAACCTTTCCTTCACTCATTTTGAATGTAGGGTATTTGTCCCAGAAATGAAAGAAAAGTAACCAAGACATAGGGGTTGTGATTTTTTCAATAAATCTAAAACTCACATGGCTTTTTTAGGTGCCCACACACTTATATACAATACTTATGCACTGTGTTATCTTAAAATAAGAATACAAATGGTTTTTTTAGAAAAGAAACTAAGAGTTTTTAGAAAATGCTAATTTGCTTAACTAAAATGTCATCTGTTATTCTAAAATAACTTTAGAATAAATACATATTGAGGTAACTAGAATTTAGGCAAAATTTGGGGGGCATTTCAGTAATAGAGTAGATATCAGATAACCATCATCTCTGACTCTCCGGCACAACTGCCCAGCAACACTGTTAATTCATTAATCAGCCACAAATCCCTACCGGAAGTTAATAAGGCGGTAGCACAGTGTTCCTTCCCTTGCATGAAGAGCCAAAGGAGCCAGCCAGCATGCTGTATTTGTGTATCTCGTTAGATAATCTGCGCAGGGATGTCCACTCGGTGCACTAGCGTCGTGTTCCCGAGGTAGGCCTGTGCTTCTAAGACTGCGGAGGTGCTCGCAGAAAACCAGCCTGCAGAGGTGCTTTAATGAATGCCTGCTGGCCTCAGAGTCCTGAGCCAAGCGATGCTTCCGAATATTAAAGGGACAAGTCGCTCTCTTGGTCTACAAATTTGAAATCTGATCAGGGAGGTAAAATATGCCCACAAGTTATACAACTAAAAATATAGGGCCAATAGTACAGTATGATAAGCAGCAGCACAAATACAAGTCTGTAGGCTGACTCTTTTTTCTCTCTAATGTATTTTGTGCAGGGTCTCACTACGCTGCTGGGAGTCATAGTGATCCTCCTGTTTTCAGCCTCCCCAGTGTTAGGATTACAGGTGGGCACACCACATCTGGACTCAGTCGATTGGCTCGGTGTGCCCAGGGGTGGGGGTGGCATGGCATGCAGTACTGGGGATTGAACCCCCGTCCCTGTGCTTGCCTAAGCAGAAGTTTAGTCCACTGAGCTATCTTGCCAGCCCAGGTGATAACTCTTTTCTTTTTCTTTCCTTTTTTTTTTTTTTTTTTNTGTATTTATGGAAGGGTCTACAGAGTGTAGACCCTATCGGACTCGTAGTGATCTGCCTGTTTACAGCCTTCCAAGAGCTGGGATTACAGGTGCACCCCACCACGCCCAGTCTCAATTGCAGTCTCAGTGTCCCTGGGGCGGGGAGGGCAAGGCCAGTACAGCAGACCCAGGGACTGAACCCCTGGCCCCTGTGCCTGCCTGCAGGCTCTTTAATCCACTGAGCTATTTGGCCAGCCCTTCAGATGATAACTGTTAAAGAAGGAAGCGATAAGTGATGACCTCCCTGCCCACTGGCTGATACAAAAGTCCTAAAACAGCCCCAGATGTGGAAAATAGTATTAAATAGAATAATAGCCCAACTATACCTGATGGCTCAAGATAAGGGCAGGGGAGCCAAACTGTACTATGCACAGAAAAATTTCAAGCCTCAAACTATCCAGTGTGCTGTTTCATATCAGTAATTCGTAAATGATAACACTTACTTTACACAGGGTTGCTTTTAAGATGTGGACTTGGAGATTACTTGTGGGTGTCCTGACTCTGAACATGGAAAACAGTCTAGAAAACATTTAATCAGTGATCACAAGACCAGAGTTGGGTCAAGAACCCCAAGTGCCCAGGGTGCACCCAAAACCCAGCCCATTTGTGACGTAAGGAGCAGCCAATCACGAGGCTCAGTGTTCCCACCCCTTCTAGCAAACAGTCCACAGAAAAAGAAAGGAATCTTGGCATATTTCCAGCAAAAGTCAAAATGTTATTCCAGTGAGAAAACAGATACCATTGTAATTGGTAAAATTTCATATTCAATACAATTTATAAACACATGTAAACTTGCACAGTAAAGTATTATTTCATGATTCATTTACCAACCAGTAGATTTTACTGGATGATTATATGTTGAGTTTTATTAAAACATCATTTAATTAAACTCATTGAACTTAGAAAGTAGTACAATATAAATTCAGAGAATTATAATAGAAAAGAATTGTTAGCATTTGATTTCCTACCTGATAATTTTCATTGAATTATTTTTGATTTCAAAAAAATAATTTTATTCTTTATTTTCCAGCAGGCCTCAATTAGATGTATTTGTTCTCTCAGATTAAAGACTATAATCATGTTATCTGGAACCTTATACCATGCTGTTATTAATTATATATATATTTTAAAACTTTGTAGTCATGAGATCATCTCGCCCTAGGCATTTTGCAAATGAGTTCTTATTAGTTCTGTTGAAAAGAAACTCAGAAAACATGAGAAATTTCTTCAAGTTCTCAGAGCAAACAAATGTGAGTGTGAATCGACTACAGACACATTTACTCAGATGGGGACAAATGCTCATCGTATGCCGTCAGGGCACAGTGCTCTGGTACGTGGTGAGGAGCATGTCACCTGCACACTGCTCTGAGCACTCCTTTCAGGCCAAGTCTTTCCCCAGAATCAATAGTTTGCTATAGCTGTAAGAATTAATGTTAAATTGATGCACTTTGCCAGAGGAAAAATGAACACGGAGCATCTTCCAATTCATGTTATGAAGCTGACATTACCCTGACTCCAACCGAGACTATAAAAAACATAAAGCAACCTCAGACCAATATCCATCATGAACATACATGAAAAGTGTTTAACAAAATATTAGCAATCAGCATATGTCAATGTATCAGAAAGAATTTTACACCACGACCAAGTAGGGTTAATGCAGTATACAAGTTGGTTTCAGTATGCAAAAATGAATCCACATAGTCAACCCATTTAACATGCTAAAGAATAAAAACTGCATGAAGTAATGGAATGATTCATTGTTATGTATTAACTGACTGGACCATAGAGGGGCCAGGTATTTGCTTGTGTATTGTTCTGGAGACGTCTATGCTTCTGAAGTAGATGAGCGTTACCATCATTAGATTGAAAGAAGCAGTTGCCTCTCCCAAGGGGACGGCCTCATCCAAGCCGCCGAATGCCTGAACAGGGCAAGAGTTGGAGGAGAAAGTAACTCTTGTCCGCTGTCTTTGAGCTGGGATGCTGGTTTTCTTCTGCCTTGAAACTTGGACTCGCACTGTGCCTCACCTGCCGGTGCTTCTGCCCCTCAGACCCCACACGCGCAGCGCAGCTGCGCCGTCAGCCCTCCTGGGGACGCACCTCTCGGTCTCCACAGCCAAAGGAGCAGATTCTTATGATATGTAGTTTCAATAATACCACAGTTCTTTTTCTTTGTAGAACCCTAATACCCATGATTATATCAACAGAGACAGAAAAGGTATTTGAAAAAATGCAAAAAGTATTTATGATAAAAAATCATAGAAAACTAAGGAAAGAGAACATCTTCAATTTGATAAACAACATCTACAAAAACTGCAGTTTAAAATAGACTTAATGGTAACAGACTTTCCCCTCTAATTTTAGGACCAAAGTAAGCTACTGTTAGCACAGTACTAGAAATTCTAGGCAGCACAATAAGGCAAAAAAGAGAAATAAAAATCTTATAATTTAAAAAGGAAGAAATGAAATTGAGCATTTATGTGATGCTGTCCAACAAAAAAAAAATTGAAGATATAGCTAAGGGCAAAGAACTTGGATTTTAAAAAAAAAAAAAAGCAAAAGAAAACAACAGCAATACTTTTGTACGGTTGGGAAGGCCACAGAATACAAGATCAATATACAGCAATAAGTTTAACTTTGACATGTTAGCAGTAAACAAACATGGATTCTGAAATTAAAACTATAATGTCATTTGCCGTCAACGAAGAACAAACTAAATGTTTAGCCATGAGTCTAATAAAACTTATCTGATGAAAACTATGAATGCTGAAGAAATCAGAAGATATCTAAGTCTATGGAGAGAGGCACTGACTTCATGGATTGAAAGATTCGACATAGCAAATATATCAATATTCCCCATTATAATCAAGCTATATCAAAATGTCAGCAAGATTTTTATAGACATAAACAAGATTACTCTGGAATTTATATCAAAATCCAAAGGAACTAGAATCGTTAATACAAGTCTGTAGAAGGATAACGTAAGAAGAATAGTTTTTCCTGATTTCAAGACTTAATATACAGCTACAGTATTCGGGAGGATCACAACTTGTCATATAGGAGAAGGGACAGTACACAGAAATGGACCCTCATGTCCCTGCCAGCCCAGGGGCGACAGAGACATAAAAGCAACGCCACAAGCACAGGACAGTTTTCTCCCCCACCGTGCCGCTCACCGGCACTATTTGGTGCACCAGAATCCAAGGCAAATGTATAATTCCAAGGCACAAACAAATAAACCACAGTTTAAATTTGTCACCTTGTGCTCAAAATGCATCACAGACTTCAATGTATATCACCAGAAAATAAAGCCTCCGGTGGGGGCACAGTGAAAAGACCTTCAGGACTTAGAGGGTGGCAAAGCCTTCTCAGCCTCCACCCTGAAAACATAACCGTGAAGCATCCGTGGCAGACTTCCTCTCAGCGAAATTCAAGTGTCAGCCTGTGTGAGGCCTTCCTAAGAGGAGCAGCAAACAACAGGCTGGACGGGAAAATCGAGATGAACGGAGCTGTGGGGGCAGCCCAGGATGGGGCCTGCGCCTGGTGGCAACGCAGTGCCACAGGGATCTCCAGGGAAGGCTCAGGTCTGCGGGCCTGCTGCCTGCCTCCGCCTGAGCGTCCGGGTGGAGCCCTGCTGCCACGCCGCACGCAGCCGCGGGGGACTTCACTTTGGGTTTCCTGTCTGCTTGCTGCCTGACACAGGGGAGAAACCACTGGAAAGGGTACAAAGCCCTGACGTCAGGAAGAGGTGAGATCAGCCTCCCAGAAGGCGCGAGTCCGCGATTCGGTGCACGCACGCAGGAGCGTCAGGACGGAGGGAGGCCAGCTGGCGTCCGAGAGGCCGGCGGGACACGTGGCTAATATGAAGCAACTTACGTGAGAAATGGACAAGAGTGTGGGAAAGCACAGGAAAGAGTTGTGCGTGATCGCTGAGGAAGAGGGGACGCTGGAGGCAAAATATTGAGAGAAATTAGACACCTCGGAGACAGCTGCACAATTCCACAGGCCTCGACGCGCGGGGGAAAATAGCACAGACAGCTGGCAACGTGGCAAGACCCAGGGAAGAATTTTTAAGGAGTAAAAATTGTTTAAAAACACACAAGAGAAACCTGGCAGGTTTATTGGCAGAAGGTAAGGCATCTGGAGAAAGAAATTAAAGATGCCTGGGAGAAAAAGACTGCAGTTTAAAATGAGAGAGAGGAAAAAAAAAACAGCATTGTGAAAAGGGACAAGTTAACCTTACTTTAGAGAAAACTACATCCTCCAAAAGAGATGAAAAGGAGGCGATACGAGGGAAGTCACTTCTGTGCAGCAGCAGGAATGAAAAGCAAAGATGTTTTCAGCCTCTTTCCACCACTTTTCCCCTTGCCTGGGGGCTGAGGACCAGGTTAGGAGAAAACCCAGGGCAGTGGTCGTGGGCAGCGGTGCTCAGGGGGTGCAGGGGTGTGGGGAGGACCAGGATAGGAGAAAACCCAGGGCAGTGGTCGTGGGCAGCGGTGCTCAGGGGGTGCAGGCGTGTGGGGAGGACCAGGGTAGGAGAA
>NDGN011313303.1:0-12878 GCA_002564285.1 Tympanoctomys barrerae | reverse complement strand
TCTGTGATTCTTTAGCACCATAAAAGAGCAAAGCAGAAACAAATCACACAAGATCAAGGGCATAAAAGACTACAGACTCTGATGCTGAGGGAGGTCATAGACTTAAATATATGACTGACGTTTTTATCAAAGTGCTTTTACCTATTTTTGAAGCATGACATAAAAGATGGCATACTATTTCAGTAGTCTTCATGAGATTTATTACTTCATTCAAATATCATACATCAAACACTTGAGATGTAGCAAGAGATAACCCTTGCTAATTAGGACAATAAGAATATTTAGAGATCTACTCCTCCTTACAGGTAACAAAACATTGACAAAACTTATCTTCAAATTCAGTGGAAAATGTGATTCAAATAATAGTTAATGAAGTAAATAGTCATTGAGTTTTGGTGAGGACCAGTAAGCATTACTATATTTAACTTGCCCTATTAATATCCTATTCTTTTCCTCTCATAGGTGCCTTGAGAAATAACAATATTGAGACTGTACTAGCTGTGAAAACCAGAAGATTCTGAACATGGGAAGGAGAAGAAAAGTTACAGTTATGCAAAAGCTTCATTTCCAAATCTTGACTTCTTTTAGCCACCTGAAAGTTCCCTAGAATTACACCCTGCAGAGACTAGACGTTATGTGACAACACTCATCCTATGTGAAGGACATTTTCCACATGCACTTGTTGAAACAAACAGCACTAAGTGTTGAACATTACACAAACTTGGAAGACAGAGATGGAGCAAAGAGGAAGCTGATCAAAACATTGAAAAAGTAAAGTCGAAAAACTACATATTTATGGGAAGATTTGGAAAGCTGTAATATATTCCTGGAAAATCAGATGGCCATACACTTATGTAGGGAAGAAGATATCTCATGGAGAGTGTTGATATGGCCCTCATATTTTACTCCTTTGAAGGGTAAGAACTTTTTGAAGTAGGAAATGAGGTCTAACACTACTTAAAAACTACTGAAATGCTAGAAGTGTGCTGTCACATGGATACAGAATCCCTTAAGATAGAAGATTTATTCATTCAAGCCATTTGAAGAAATCACTGTCCAATCATTATCTAACCATAAAACTAACCAAGTGTAGATGTAATGATTACAAATAACAAGGAACACAGACTCTATAGAATTAGTTAATGAAATCACCAACAAAACAACAGCAAAGTCTCAAAAAAGCATACAGTAGAATCTGCTTTCCAGAATTGTATAATCATTATCATTTAAATATCCAGTATTAAACACCAGGGACAAAAAGTTAAGTGTACAAAATTCAGTAAACACAAATACACAGAATAAAATCAAGAGAAAATGGCCTTTGGAGGTCCAGATACCATACTTATTAAAGGAAAACTTTACCTTAGTTGTGATAAACATATCAAAAATGTTGAAATTATGTCTTCCCAAATAATATTTATTAAGAAATAGATTGTTTAAAAAAGAAACAGAAATAACAGAAAGGTACTACACAGTAGTGAATATCAGAATATAGGGGCTCAGCAGCAGATATGAATGAGTCTTATGTTTGATCATTCATCAGTTAAGGTCATACTGTTTGTCGGCTGAGTTAGGGAAAAAATGACAGTGCTAGGAAAATCTGAGATACCTTCAAGCACCTGCAATATACATACATGGACTTCTTAGCAGAAAGAATAAGATCAAAAGAATATTTGAAGAAATAATGCTTCTAAAGTTTTAAAACTTGGTGAAAATATTTACTAAATTCAATAAGGTCAATGAGTAGCAAATAGGTTAGAAATAAAAAGACACCTATACACATTTTAATGAAGTTATCAAACGATGAAGAGTTTTTAAAGAAGAGAGAAAGAAATGACTTCTCACATACAAAGCATCCAATAATATCAACACATGATGCTTTTCGTCAATTTGCAATTCATGACACCTGGGGTGTTTGGAAGGACAGTTTCTCAAACTTTCTTTGTTTTTAATCATCTTAATATTTTTGCAGAGCACGGTCTTATTAAGCAGGTTGTTGTATATGCAACTATTTGCTTTTTTTTTTTTAATTTTTAGGGAAGGGTCTACAGGGTGTTCAGGGTCTCACTACTAGGTCTGACTCATAGTGATCCATCTGTTTACAGCCTCCCAAGAGCTGGGATTGCAGGCTTGCACCACCATGCCCAGTTTGGATTGTTGCCTCAGCACTCCCCAAGGGCAGAGTTGGCACAGCAGGCCCAGAGATCGAACCCCTGTCCCCTGCGCCTGCTTGCAAAGGCTTTAATCTGCTGAGCTATTTGACCAGCCCTAATTATTTGCATTTTATTATGTTATTTCCATAATTAGAAAATGGTCATGGATTTGGGAGAGTAAAGGGCATAAGAAAATATCCTTTTAATTGTATTATGTCAAGAATAGATAGATATTTTATATGAATATATTTTAAAGCCATATGTTGAAATAAAGTATAACTTTATGCAATGAATAACATACAAAAGAAAAGAATTCATACTGCCTGGATTGCAAGAAGATAACACATTAAAGCAACTTACATGCAGTCTAAGAGGTTGAATCGGAGTCATGAGAAAATAAAGATCTGTATTTCTTAACATGGGGTCATCCTGCACATGGCAAATTTAAACCAAGCATCACTTTCCTTAATCAGAAAATTATGTTGGGAATTCAATGAAGGACATTTAGATGTTGAAGAGTCCATCTCCCAAGATGTGCAAACTCAGGATGCTAAAGATGCCACTTCTACAGGTGAATAATATACAGGGAAAGCAATATGTGTGCTGAAACTCAGGTAAACAAGAGTAATCTAATATTTGGAAAAATTAAGTGGAATTGCCACACTAGTTACGTAGTCACTAAGGGCCACATGATCTGTTTCTCTGCTGTGACATGTTTAAAATTTTTAGTAATTTTAAAAGAATTTTTGAATGATATATTTTACATTTTCATTTTTGCAGTGGTCCCCACAAGTATTTAGCTAATGTTGCACAGTTTTGTAAATTCCTGTCCCCAAATGTTAAACCAATCTTTTTCGCTTTTATCATCCAGAGGGTGTTAAAATATTCTGAGCAATGTTTGTTGGCTTTCTGTATGTACAGAAAAAAGAAAGTACAGAGAATTTTATACATAGACAACTAGGTGTTATTTTATTTTATTTTTTAAGTGTTATTTTAGATTGCTTCACCCATCATTCTGCAAACAAGTATCCATATTCAATAATCTGCCATTTTCTTTCAATGACTCTACTGTCATTTAATACAGTAAACATTTTCACTGGACATTCAAAAAGTAGACATTTTCTCCATATGTCTAAATTTTTCCCACTGAATACCCACAATCACACAATATCCAATAGCCTGGTGCACAGGAGACCAGATGTGAAAGTTCACCTGAATTGCCAACTTCAATGGCTTGAGATCAACTAGACAACTACTAAAGAGGATGTATCTGGGTATTTGATGAAGACATGACATTTGGTACTGTGTCTGATCACTCCCTCTTCTTCTCTGGTCTATCTCCCAGATCTGGTTCCTGACTACTCTGAAGGGAGCAACTTGTCTGCACCAAGTCCTTTCACGGTATTCTTCCTGCCTTGGAGCCAAGGGGTCTTAGAGAGAATCCCCTGAAGCACTGAACCAAATTAAATCCCTCCTACTCTAATTATTTGCTTTTGTATGTTCAGAGCCAGTGATGAAAACCTGATCAATCCAGCAGCTTCTTAGGTTAATGGTAATCAACATACCACTGTCTTTAGGATGAATTTTTAAGTACTGTTTTGCCATGGGCCCCATTCACTGTATTATTTGTATATTCTGTAAGCCTCAATTTCTTTTTTTAATTAAGTTTATTGAAAAAGAAATAGCAATGATACAGTTTCAGAATAGGCTAGTAGGTCAGTTACAATAATTAATATATTGCACATTGTTGTGTTTGGAGTAGTTATTCATAGTACAAGAGGCAGACATGATATCTTGTCTAAACACAATTAGTACAAATCTTTCTTCTCATTGAACTAAGAGTAAGTAGCTGTTTGTCTACCTATTTTGCATATACAGATATATTTTTTCACTACAAAAGGGTCTTTCATTTCTATCCCCATTTTTTGTTTAGTTTTGTCAGAGATGAGTATTCCATTGCCTTTCAAATATTGTAGGTGCATGAATTCAGCAAAATAATTCAATATAGTCCAGTAGTCTATAATAGTAGTTGATTATACACAGAACTGGCAATGTTAGAAGTTGTTGACTTGAGTCTTTTACAGCTCAGCATACAAAAAAATTAGAGAAAAAAGACAAGGACAGCCTCAGTTTCTTGAGGTTCCAATATCCTAACACAATCTAGAAGTTAAAATAAATTTCCAGAAATCTGTTCAACAATTGCAACGTTTTTAATCAATGTAGAACTCTACAAATTATCAGGTATTATTATTATGAGACTTTGGATTAATGAGAGAGATGGGTGAGGGATGTCATCACCACATTATAGAAATAGAAGCCGTGGCTTTGGTGTCATAGTGACTGAAGCTTGAGTCCTGCTCTCTCATTTATACTTAGAAATGAAACATCCCATGCACTGAAATATTAATCCCCACACTTTTACTAAATTGGTGAAAAGGTTTTGGTTTGTATTTGCACAGCCATCTTCAGCTACATTGCCTGAATACTAACTGTTACCCTTCAGACTGTTCTTCTTTTATTTGTTCTTTTCTTTTTTTGTAATAACTATCTGTCTATCATTCTATGAACTCCACTGTAAGCTAACGCAACAACGTTTGGAAGAACTGCTTCAAGAAATAAAAGTAAAATGAACGAATCAACTAAGAACTCATTAATTTCCATTGACAACATAAAATTGAAATTATACACATAACATTGACCTCTGTTTAGAATGAGAAATTTTCTAGAGCAGGGATCGTGAAAGGTGCAATACAGTAATTGATTACAATAAAGTAAAATGATGTGCAGGAACACATTCGTTTAATGTATTCTTTACAATTAAGTAAAAATAGCAAAGAATACACATACTGTGTGCTTTGAAAAATGTTACTTTTGTTGAAATATGCTTAATATCCCAAAATATCCAAGTAGTTTTCTCAACATATATAATTTTTCTTCATTTAAACTCCCTTGGCATTTGTTTTGGAAATTTCATAACAAAGATACAGTTAAAAGACTGAAATAAAAACTTAAAAGGATTGCTCAATCATACTCAATAACAGAGTTCATATAAAAACTGCAGGCACTTGTTTTAGTTTCAATTAAAATCGCAGTTTGATTCCCTAATTTTCATTCCTGTAGCTAATATTTCCTGAGAGACAGATATCTGTTAAATCCTAGGCCATTCTTATTCACCTCCCAATAAATTATCTGCTCTCAGATGTCATTTACTAAATATAAATATCACTTTAAATATGTCTTGAAATACCACTTAGCAATATTTAGTTTATCAGAAAATATTTAGAGTGTCATAAGGCATTCAATTGCTTTCCTCTTAAGCTATAGTTAACATAATTAAAATTAAAATTAAGGGATAAAAGTGAAAATACAGCACCTTAGTGTTGAAAGTGCATTCATTAAACATTCTTAATGAAGATTTTTTGCCTCTGTAGTATTCTTTATGAAATAAAATATTGACGAATAAATATCCAAATTATGGCCTCATAGAAACACGGTAATTAGTGATATGTCAAAAAATATAAGATGGTAAAATTTTATCAAGTAGGATAAATTAACCAGGGGAGGAGGATAATGTTGCTATTTCTATAAAGTGTGAGCCATATGCATTTTGAGTAATTATAGAATACACACATGCACAAGCACACACACACACACACATACACATACACACGCACATGCACAGGCACACACACACTACCTGCTAATCATAAATATATTTTAACAAATCATACTAAATAAGCATCACATTGTTCTACTTATGTCTTTTTTATGTAACGTTCAAACCTTGGTATTCTGGAAGCGTTGCCAAAGTTTGTCAAACACACTTCATGTTGGACATCGTCATTTCTAAGAAACCCCCTTTTATCTTGAGCATCTTGCTGTTCTAATTTACAATGGAGTAATGAAACGGGAAGAATAAAATACCTGATAAATGAGTCTTCCTTCCTTATCACTGCTTGGTGAAATAAGAAATTGGATTTTCAATGTAACAGTGGAGACCTTTTTACACTTTGGGACTTGACCATGTAAAATTTGTTTGCCTTAAAGACACTTTGCATTTTGAAGACTCTCCTTTAGAATTCTTCACTTCTGTGTCAGCTCAGTATTTTCAAAAATTTATATAGGGCATATATATTCAATGTAAATATATATATATATATATATATATATATATATATATATGTAATCTACCTGAATTCTGCTCATTCTTCAATTTCAATGCCATGTATATGAGAGGAGGAGAGGATATCTAGTGGTAAACTCATATGACAGATATAAAAGACCTGTCATAAAAAAAATGTAGCCACCTTTGTTACATTGTTTCCAATCTAATTTTCCCTCTTAGGCCACCAGATGCCATATTGTTACATGTTTAAGAATCTGTTCAATATCAAACTATATTTTGGATGCATCTCCTCAGCAATTCCATTAAGCCAGGTCAAAATTATTGTGAAAATATATCATTTGTAATCTGATTTTCAATCTCCATTTCTTTAGCTCAATGTTTTATTGCCTTTGTTGATATATTAATACAGCATCTTTATGATTCCCTTGGCTACAGTTTCTGTCCAATCTCTTTCCCCACTTTCCAGTTATACCCTATATTAAGTTGGAGTTACCATATTGAACATTAAATTCCCATCATAGTTGTGTTGTAATTAAGGCACTCAATCAAATTACAGTTAATATTTCCCTATGCTATAAAATTGCATCTAGGCCTCTTTATGTATAACTCAATAATTTTGATCCACGTGATATTTTACAACTTTCTCACTAATTGACTAGACAAACATAAAGAAATAGTATGAATATAAATTATATAAAACATATTTTCAACTAAATTTTTCTAACATTCACAGAATAACATACCCAGTAGCTTGCAAATACATGCTACTTAAAGTACACACAGATCTATCAATAGGAAAGTATTTTCGTGTAACCTTCAATATCATAACATTTGACTGCAAAGATATGTATTTAGAAATTAGTAACAAAGAGAACTAGAAAACTATTATTTGCAAATTAAATAACTAACAGACTTGCAAATATGTCATGGCTCAGAAAACAAATCATAAGTGAATTGAAAGGTACTTTTAGCTCATTGACTCAAAAAAACAGAACATGTCAGGTTATACAAAAATGGAAACAAGAGTGGAAAATGTGTGGGAGGTGGGGAGAATGCTTTGTAGTGGGACATTTAGAAGTTTTATATCTATGTCAGACAAGAATTAAAACTTAAATTGAGTTGTCTAAATAATATAAAAGAAAATAGTAAGCATATGAAGGACCAGCGAGATAGCTCAGTGGACTAAGCGCCTGCCTAGGCAAGCACAGGGACTAGGGTTCAATCCCTTGCACCACATGTTCACTGGCCCTGTCCCTGGGCACACTGAGCTGGCCACCAAGACCAGGAAGGGTGGTGCATGCCTGTAATTCCAGTGCTGAGGAGGTTGAAAACACGAGGGTCACAAGTCCGAGGTTCACACAAGTCCAAGATTCCTAGTGAAACCCTGTACCAAAAACATTAAAAAAAGAATACAAATTATGTAACAAATAATACATGAATAATGAAGAATTATTAGAAAACCATATTCTTACAGCCAATAACAAAAAAGAAAACAAACTTTATCGATATTTGAAATAAAAGTTCATATTACTACTATTTCTTCATGTATTAAAAGACTGTGAACAAATATTATGAACAATGCATTTTCCAACTTAGATACAATGGGCAAAATCTTTAAGAAGCAGCTTGCCTAACTGTATTGAAGGTGTTGAAAATTTGAGGGATCTTTGATGGTCTGAACTCTTTAAGGTAAAACCTAAATCTTAATATATTAAAATCTTAATTTTATCTGTATAATTCAATATTAAGAATCTGATAATTTAGTAATAAGAAGATAACTATTAAAATATGAAGAAACCTTAATCAGGCACATAGAACTCAGGCATTATGGTGGACAATTGATTAATTGTTGACTTGAGTGGGGCCTACCCACCTGAGCCCAGCCAGCATGGTGCTGGGTGTGTCAGAATGGTACAAAAGGAGAACAGGAGGGAAGGATTTCAGCTGAGTTTCCTTGGAGCTTCCTTGGGGCTGAGTTTCCTCTGAGGGGCTTTGGCTGAGGTCCATTCTTGTCCTTGCCATTGCCAGGAATGGCTCATGTTCTCTTCAGAAGAGTTCAGATCCTTGCCTGCACTTGAGCATCATCTTCTGCTCTTAGTGCAGGTTCTTCAGAACCCAGCACTCTCTGTCAGGTCTCTCAGTTTTAACTTTGATTGCCAGCCCCAGCCCTTGGCTTTGAAGCACAGACCCTTCAGTCTTCCATTGCAGATGCTTGGCTTCCTGATACAGACTGTATGGGATAGTACCTTGGGCTCCAAGCCTCAAGCTGTGTTCTTTGGGTCTCTAGTGTGAAAACAGATCTCTTTCACTCTTTTACATTTGACTCTTTGTGCAGATATTGTAAGATCAAAGAGTGTTTTGGACAGGATATGATGTTTGAGTCTTGTATAATAAATAACCACTAAGACAATAATATGCAACATATTAATTATTGAAACTGTGCCAGTAATTGGTTTTGAAACTATCTCATTGCTATTTATTTCTCAATAAAATTATTTTAAAAAATAAATTTCTGTGTCCTTCATTGAATCTGCTTCTCTTTAGAATATTGACTACAACAAGCATGTTATATACATTGTCACACAGTTAGGAATGTATAATAGTGTAACCAATTTCTCAAAAGTGTGGGTCTCACTTTGATCTTCATTGAATAATAAAATAGTGATATAATTAATGCATTTATCATTTTATGGTTGCTAAGTACTTTCTCATAGTCAGCCTTCATATCCTTCAAAATAACTGCATTAGGGGCCCTGCCCTAGCTCAGTTCTTTAAGTGGCTGCTTCCACAAAATAACTGCATTAGGTAAATTCTATACTACACCTATTGCATAATATCTTACATATATGAGGGTAAAACTACCAATAATAAGTTATGTAAATAACAATGTTGATCTCAGAACTTAATAACAGGTATTTGATGTTGGGTAAATATTTCAACATGAAATTATCTAGCATCCATACAATGGCAAAAGGAGTGATGAGGAGAGAAACTGCCTGCACCTGTCAAGAAGATAATCCAGATGTACACACAGGGATGGAACATCCGCGCATAGGACCACAGCTCTGCTCCAAAATCTGCGAGGTGATATCTAGTAGGAAGGGCCTGGGTTCAGTTAAACTCATCATGTGAATACTTGTGGGTTGATACGTTTTTTTTTTATATCTTTTGTTACTGAAGACAAATCGTGCATTCCTTTTTTTTTTGATAAGGACAGTTTAATGACTTTGAAAATATTTTGGCAACTAAATTTTAAAGTTTTATTACATTATCCAAGGATTCTACTTCTAAAAACTAATGGAGAACAGAGGCCTACAAAAATAATTGTGATCAATTATCCATAATATTTTTACTGACAAAGCAAAAAACTTAAAAAACATAAATGTTTACTAAATGGTGAATTCAAGAAACATTTTTGTACAGAAGAAAAATATTCAAATTAAAATTCAGCAAACAATTGCTATGGATATTAATGTAGATACATTTTGTGGGCATATTGAGCAAAAGAAGTCATACAAAAGCATTTATACTGGATCTTTAATCAAGTGAAATTTTATTTTTTTAAATTTTTACATACTTATTTGATAAAGGGTCTCACTATGCAGTTCAGACTCATAGGCATCTTTCTGTCTCAGCCTCCCATGCTGGGACTACAAGTATGCGTTGCCACACCTGGCATTGGGACCTGCATGCACATGTGGTGTTCCAAGACCAGCAGGTCATGCTACAGGTGATCAAACCTGGGTCCTTGCACTTGTCAGCCAGGCACTTAGACCACTGAGCTATCTCCCCAGCTCAAATGGAATTTTAAAATAGAGGAAAGCAAGTATGATAAATACCAGATTAACAGTTGGGTGAGGATGTTGAAAATTACAAAATAGGGAGCCGACCAGACAGCTCAAGGGATTAAAGCGCTTGCATCGGCAGACGCAAGGTTGGCATTTCATCCCCAGTGTGCTGTGCCAGCCCCGCCTTCGGGGTGCGCTCAGACAGAGATTGAGACTGGTTGTGGTGGGGTGCGCCCATTATCCCAGCTCTTGGGAGGCTGAAAACAGGAGGATCACTTCGAGTCCGATCTGTGTAGTGAGACTCTGTAGACCCTGTACTAAATACGGAAAAAAAAATCACAAAATAATACATATTCTAAAGGAAAACACAGGTACAAAAACTGTTTGCAGATTTCCTGCATTTGTCACATATATAATCTGAATAACCACAAAAACAACTGTAACTCTCCTCTGTTTTAGTCTCTCAAATTTTATTTTGCAAAAATATTAGCTTTTAAAGTCAATGTAGGAAATAATATTGTATTTAATTTTAAAATTTAAGTTGTCCTTACAAATGACATTTTTATAGAGTAAGAACTTCTCATATATAAACTTCTCATGTATACATTTCATATATAAATTTCTCATATATATAAAAATTAATTTGCTATATATAAATTAATATATAAAATTAATGTGTCTTATATAAATGAAGTATACTAATGACCAATGTTCTCTGATAAATAAAAATAAATGTTAGTTGAAAAATAAGAATTGGTTCCCAGTACTCTTTGTGTATAGGTATTCCCCCAAAGCCTCACGCTGTCATGGAGCAGCTTCTATAGTTTGTGATAGAATTATTGTGGTGTGAGGGCTGCACCTGCCTTGGTGCAGGTAATTTGCATTACACTGTGAGGAGGGAAGAGAGGCTAGCTCACTGTCTGAGCTGCTGGCTCTCCCTTTGCTCTCTTATTCTTTACGGTTGCCATGAAAGGCTTCTCTCTGCCCTGTGCCATTTTGCAATGGAACCAGTGGAGTATGGAATGAAACCTCCACTGAATGTGAGAAAAAAACCTTCCGTTCTTTTATCTTGGAGGTTAGATATTTTGTCCCAACATTGAGAAAACAGTAACTGAGTTAATAATAAAGATTGTACTGTAATTATAACTTATATTTCACAGAAGCATATAGGTCATACCACACTTTAATAGACAACATCTTTTATGACACATTGTTAGGAATCCACACTTGGTGTTACTTTAGACATCCTTTGACTAATAGAAAACAGAGGCAAAATGATAATTTATTTACCCAAAGTTTGGCAACAAACACTACTTTGGAATTCAGCTCTGTATAAATTAACGAATAACAGCTTTCTTCACAGATACAGTAATTAACAATATTTCAAAAAGGTCACAGTTGATTTTTAATGAATAACTATGGATTTCCAAATATAATAGAGATTGAACATTAAGACATTCTAAAATTGTTTTACTTCTGCCATTTGCTTTTATATGTGGGGGGTACTGACAGTTCACCATGAACAGTACTTTTATCATTGTCTGTGTAATGAAGTGAATTTGGTAACTTATGAAAGTCTTCATACAGAGGCTGTATCCTTGACTAATTAACTTTCAGATCTCAGGACTGCTTATCTTCCCAAATGGTCTTACCGTATTGCTTAAAGGTGGCTTCCAATAAAATAAAGTGATTGGGTATATTTGGTTTATACTAAAGCTCTCTCTCTCTCTCTCTCTCTCTCTCTCTCTCTCTCTCTCTCTTTCTCGGTACCAGGAATTGAACTCATAAAGAGTTCTTTCTTTTAATTTCAATGGAAAAAGTACCCTTTCTCCATTGTGCTGGATGAGAAGGCCTGTAAGAGGAGTCTGAGTTTGAGATCTTCCCTTCTGCCATTATCCTGGGACAGTGCTTCCAACAAGAGAACATGAGTTCATTCCTTCTCTTCCTCCATTGACCCTGGCCTGAGTGGCTGGTGAAATAAGTCCTATATCAATCCCTTCACTTTCCACTGGTGGGACTCAGGGCCTGAAGACATGTGGAATGACAATGATACCATAGGACCCTCACTAAGGTACACATCAATGGACAGGCAGAACTAGAAGCATGGAAATACCCCATGCAACATTAGAAATACAAGCCAAGAGGTGATCTTGAGCTTATCTTTTTGTTTTATTCTACTTGTCCGCTTCCTTTTTTTCATCAGCTCTCAATCTTGACTTTAAGATACTTTCATGCAGGTGAGCATAGTCTCTTCTCTTTCTGGTTCACTTAAAAACTCTTAGCCCTTCCCTTCCAATCTTTCCCCTCTGTGACCTACAATTACCCAAAACCTGGATGATCATCATATGCCCTACATACTTGCTCCTACTATATTTAACCTTCTTCATCTCTCCATCCTATACCTGTCATCTGGAATCACCCCCTCCAGCAATAGAGTAACATTACTCTACTAGGTGGAAAATCATTGCATACAAATTCCTGGTATAAATTGTATTATATTATATTTCTGTAGATGTTTCTTATATGTTTATAAATAGCAGGCTAATAGTTACCACAGTTTATCAGTAGCCAGGCTGTACTTGAGTCTAAACAGCTTTAACCAGGATGTCATACATGCTGCAACTACTTCTTCCCTGTATTACAACACTGGAATTACAAGGGTCATAACCATCATCATAGTCCAGTGATAAGTCTATATAACACAAAAGTTCAAAAGCTTCAATACAAAAAACAAAATAAAATGTAAAATGATAAGATGAAGAAACAAAATGTAATCCCAAATACCTAGTCCACCCAGGACAAGTCCAGAAC
>NDGN011313281.1:0-17870 GCA_002564285.1 Tympanoctomys barrerae | reverse complement strand
GCAAATAAAAATAAAAACTCAAAAGTATATGTGCTCAGTAATATGTTATTGTTTGTCTTTTAATATAATTTGGTGTTGGCTCTCAAAATCTGATTTCAGTTTTCCTTACTGATTTTCTTTTTACTTCTTTTCTCTACAGCCACAGTATGTAGAAACTGGTAGAAATTCTCTCTCTCTCTCTCTCTCTCTCTCTCTCTCTCTCTCAGAGAGGGCTGTGTGTGTATCCTTCAATTTAACAAATGAGTGCTTTAGTCTTTCTTGTTCCCATCACGTGAAATTTTCCTTTTGCATTCTGTATTAAGTTAAGACACTATTTTGTAAATCAAATGTTTATTATTTCTTCATATATTTAATTCATTTAAATTATAATTTCTTTTCTTTAAGGTTTCTTAGCAGTGTGTTCACACAACGTTTTAGAAAGGACTATTTTTAAGATGTGACATATTTAAAGAATTTTCTCTATGCCAGGCATGGATTAAAGTCGTTTGGAGACCCTAAATCTTCATGGAGCTTCTGTCAAGATGGAGTCCACCTGCTACACTGTAACCCCTGGAATGATGCACTTGGCAAGGGAAGGAATAAATGTATTTTCATAGCCACAGATCTTTTTATTTTTTCTTCTCTTTTGGTGTCTTTTTGAATCAGGTGTCTCACCAAGTAGTTCAGGCTGGACTAGAACTCAAAATTATCGGCCTGCCTCAGCCCCCAAATGCTGGGATTACAGGTGTGTGCCACCATGCTTAGCTTTAGAAATGGATCTTAACTGGCTACAGGAGCCTTTTTTTAATGAAATACCTCAGATCTACATATTCACAGCAATTGCCTGATAGAACATGTACCAAAGCCAAGCGGCTAAGGCCATTTGGCATTTAATTCAAACTTCAACCTTGCTGTTCTAGAAGAACACCATGCCTGTGACTTCCTCTCAGGTCACTTTCATATGGATTTCGCTTACTTGTGTTCTGAGGATGGGCCCAGATGATTTCCCTGAAAAATTCTTGGTGGTCTTTTATCAGCTTGGTCTACCACATACACCGAGACTGCTGTAGTTCTTGCCAGTCAGCTGTTCCATACGATTGCCAGAATAAACTTCAAAAGATGTCAGTGATGGGACATGTAGGACTCCTGATTATGTTATGTCCCAAGAGTAAGAGGAATGAGGCACATGTAATTAAGGTTAGAGACTCAGGTGGGGAGAGTCATGTGCACAATCCAGGTGGCTGTCAACTAATCAAATAAGATATTGCAAACAGAAATTTCATTGAGTAGACAAGACACAGAGAGGGGTGGTTTCTCCAAGAAGTAAAATGTGAACAAATTTGGGACGCTGACAGATTTGAAACACCACTGCTACAGTGGAATGTGTCGCACAGCTTATTACGAAAGCCTGACTAAGAAGACGGGCATCTTCTCAGAAGCAAAATGTGGCCTTTTGGCTGACAGTCACTAAAAACAAGTACCTTAGACCTCCAAGCCCCCCAAATTAAATTCCACGAGTTTCTGAATGTGCTTAGACTTTTCCTAAGAGCAGTGATGGAGAACCTTTTAGAGAGGAGTAACCAAGCTGCAACCCAAAATCCACTTATTTGTCTCAAAGTTCCAGCACTGTGATTAAAACTGAATCTCAAGGTTTTAGTTCAGAAAAAAACAACTGATGCAGCTGGCTCGTGCATCACGTGCAGCAAGCGTGCCACAGATGCACTGTCCTTGCCAGAGAGCTCCCGCAAAGAGACACGGATAGCTGACAGCTGGATTCTGGTACAGAGAAATTCTGAGCTGTACTGCACCTAGACTCCCATCTATACCAAGAATCATGAAGTAGTACACTTGTACGGAATTGAGACACTAAAGCTACAGAAATTTGTGGTACTGCTGAGAAAACGGATGCACTCCAGCAGACAAAAATGTTATTGGTATTTCCAGAATAGGTCTTACTATTTCCAACTTGTTTTTCTCAAATCTTTCTACTTTTTTTTCCCTCTTTTGTTAATACATGAAACTGATGATGGACTCTTTTTTATTTTATTTATTTATTTATTTATTTATTTTTACCAGGGATTGAACTCAGGCCCTTGCGCTTGCCAGGCAAGCACTTATTCTACTGAGCCATTTCCCCGGCCTCATTTTTTTTTTTTGAAAAACTATGTAAATTCCTTATAGACAGAACTGATGTTTTCATTTGCTGGCATCCAGCCATGCCAATAGCATCTCTGTTACAATAGATTAATGCAGTCCTTCATTTCAGCGTTTGGAAAGAAAAGGCTTGAGAACAGATATGTTATTTGCCAGCTCCAATCCTTTCTGGTTGTGAAGCAAATGTTAATAGTTACAATGCTACTTCCCATATTAAATTGAAATTACCTGATCCTGAACTTTGGTCTAGATTGTAAGAATTATGACTTCAGAAATCATGCTTTATACTTCTGTGGATAGTCACGGTTTAGACATAGCAACCACCTACATCTATTTACCAGACAAAACCAAACTGAACAGTCATAAAAAATACCCAGTTCGTATTTAAACTTGCCTTACTACATGAGGATATTCAATTATTTGAGGTTCTTGATATTCTCATCCAGTTCTGAGTCAATTTTCTTTATATCTCAGTTTCATATTTTATAAGTCTCCTTTATGAAATGAATGTCCAGAGAATAAAACAATGACTCCTGGAGAACCAGAACTCATTGACTTTATTCTACCCTACAAAATACCCAGCCCAGATGCAGCTCACAGGCTAACCCAAGTGAATCAATGTGATTGAAGCAGCTACTGGGAAGTAGCAGGTAATTTCCTTTTACAGAGCATTAATCTATTAGATGACCAATGAGGGTGCAATTTTTGCCTCTGTCTTGGGCAACACCAGGAAGCTCTATCTGGCTAATTTTACTCCAGACAGCTGTGTTGTTAATGTGTGTTTTTGATCTCTGCAAACACATCCTGACATCTGTTCTGTATCTGAATCTTGTCACTCCTTTTTCTTTCTTTTTAAAATAATTTTACTGAGAAACAAATACCAATGAGATAGCCTCAAAACCAATCAGTAGGACAGTCTCAACAATCAATACACTGCATATTGTTGTCTCAGCGGTCACCTATTGTACAAGATGCAGACATGACCTCCCATCCACAAATACCATCAGAACAAATCTTTCCACTCACTGAACCAAGAGAATGCAGCTGCACATCTATCGCAACTATTCTGAACACACAGATACAAAATGGTCGTTCATTTGTATCCCCTTTTTTTGTTTAGTTTTGTCAGAGAAGGACATTCCATTGTCATTTAAATATTATAGGTGTGTGAATTCAGCAAAGTATTTCAATATAGTCCAGTAGTCCACAACAGCAGTGTGTTCTCCACAAGACTTTCAAAAAAAGGGTAATAAATGAAAACAAGAGACAAGAAAAAAAGTGTTACTGGATTGCCCTGCCACAATGCTTCATATGCTTATATTTCTAAATTTCTGTGTAAAAATATGTAATTGTTTATTCCTATTTTTAAAAATATTTTTAAATGTTTTTAAATTTTTTCTTCATATTATGTAGGGATGTAAAGGTTAACATATCAATACATGATGGAAAATACCTGTTCCATGTTATTCCTAAGATGTTTTATATTCAGGCAGATAGTGAGATTGATCTCAACTGCCTATGTTATAAGGTAATAACAATAGGCTTATCTTCTGGAGGGTTCACAGCCTAAGTTTGCACACCAAAAATTGGAGAGGTTAAAGGGCTGCATGGACAGCCAACATTTGGCCCTGGCCTTTCAAGTTCAGTGAGGACTCAGGACAACTTGTATTGTGGCACCATGTAACTCAGTTTTCTCCCAAATTTTCTGATTGGGAAGATTATGAGGCCACAGAGGAAGGTGGTTGATGATGTACAGTGTGTCTAAGGAGAGTCATATGAAGAGAGGGCATTCTCTAAGTCTTTCACAGAGAGCAAATTGGTCAGGCAATAGCTGTGGCTCATCCACAGGGCTGACTCTGACGGGATCTGAAGACTGTGGTACAAGGTTTCAGTATGAATCCTGAGGGAATTTGACTGACCTTGTCAGATATAAAGTCTACATTTCTTGTTATATACGTCTTGCTTTGTCTTGGTCTTAACCATCTGGCAGAGAGGTATAAAAACAAAGTATAAAGGGTCTTGTCACTCTTTGAAAAACTAGCACAGATCCCTTTTTCAGCTTTATAATCTTCCCCAAATATAACACGATCAATTGGTAAGACTATGTAAAATTCAAAAAAATTACCTGACATAATGATGTACAAATTCATGCTTTAAAGTAATATACATTAAAACCTTGATTGCAAGTTGTTCTGTGAGTGTTTCACAGGAAAAGCAAGCATGTGTAATGAATTTTAAATTGTCAATCAAGGATGTATCACAGTACAGGTGGTCTGAGATGCCAAAGGCCACATGTTCATAACTGAGTCAGTGGTGACCCAGTGGTTCATGTCTTTGTCTCTGTCTCTTTCTCTGTCTTTCTCCCTCACAGTGGGATTGCTAGTGATCATCTCCCAACAGCAGGAGGATGTAGAGGAGATCTTATTTCCAGAGAAGGAGAAGAAAAAGGTGGAGGAATCCCTCACCGAGATGATATTAACGAGAAAATGTGTAGAATATGGGAAACAGGGTGAAATATTGTAGAGAAGCACTATGAAAATAAGGCTGTAGCTATAGCATTGCAAGCAATGAATCTATTTAACACTAATGCATTATTACATTTCTGTGAATCAGAAATGCAAAAGCAAGTGTGTTTGGATAGATTCCTTATTAAGGTTGAACAGAGAGAAAAAGACTCCATTAAGCTAATAGATATTAGTGACATGTATAGTGATAGTGAAAATCATCTTGCACAATAACCCTCCTCTCTTGTCTCTCTCACACCAGCCATGAAGGCTTTCAAAGATAAATGCAAGTTAATTAATCTATTTTTGTTATATTTTGTATTTTATTTATTATTTTGGATTATAACAGTAAATATTTTGTATGAACATTTTTAGCTTTTTTATTTTATTTATTTATTTATTTACTTCTTGTGGAACCAGCGATTGAACTCAGGGCCTTGCGCTTGCCAGGGAAGAATTTATTACACTGAGCCATCTTCCCAGCCCTATTTTTAGCTTTTGTAAGTACACATAGCTATACATTCAATATATATAGTCCAAGTATGTACAAAACTATACAAAAGAAGAATCCTGATGTTAGCTGACTATTAAAGTTTAAACAATGTTGGACTTCTGAGTCATGTTGTTTATTTTCTGATGCAAACTTTGATAATTAGGCACCACTGTTTGAATTTCACACACAAAATAAATTTTAAACACTTAATTCACCAAATCAAGTGTATAGAGTTTATAAATAGGAAAGCTTATATTCAGATACAATCAATCTATGTCCTGAATCCTCCAGAATTCTTTGAAGCACTTTGCCCTTCTGCCACAGTGAAAATGAACAACACTAAGTGGAAAAAAACACGAAGAGCAATATTATCACCCTATCATTGACAGAGACAAGTTGTACAAAAATAGAAAAGGAAACTAGTGTTTTAACAGTTATGACTTCTACGAGAATTTGTATTTAAGGAATGGTACTCATAATTCTTCTCAGATTGCTCAATTAGTTATCTTAATTATTATTCACAACTACCCGAGAAAGTGCATAGCATTATGTGTATTTTGTGTTTGAGAAAATGAAAGACAAAATTGAAGTATGCAGGCAAATTATAGCCATGGTATTTAAAAGTTGTAATTCACAAGAGATTATACTGTCCCAGTACATTCTCTGGCCTCAGGAACAATGAAGAACATGAAATGAACATCCAGCTTTGCTGATAATTGCAGGAAATTATTTCTCAATACTAATTTGCAACCTGTTGTTGAAAATCAATTGTTTCAAGGAGATGTATTTCATGCATGTATTACAAAACTACTTTCTTATGTATTTAGTTGACTACAATGAAATAATCAACAGGAAATTACAATGCTAAATATGTGCAGTTATTTCATTCCTCCATAATTTAACAATCTACAGTTTGTTTCTCTTATAAGAAAATGCTGATTACATCTTCTTCCTGCATATATTACAAGATCACTTTGTGTGATGCTGTGGTAATTAAAATGATGCATTATAATGTTTCCTATTATAAGAAATTAATCAAAACAGCATTGTATTGGCATAATGCAGACAAAGAGGAAGAGAATAGAATAAAGTGCCTAATGAACAACTGATTTCTGACAAAGGCACAAATAAGAAACATTACAAAAGAACAGTCTTGATGAACTGATGCTGGGAATGCTGGATATCTACATGTAGATGAATAAAACTAAAACCTGTTTCCTACCAGTTAAAAAATTCAACCAAATATACAAGACTTACTGTTAATATTGACATTTAAATGTAATACTTGAAAATATGAAATTTCTGAGAGAAAACAGGCAAAATACTTTAGAACACTGGGATGAATGGGGATAATTTATGGGCAAGAACTCAACATTTTAGAAACAGAAGTCAACAGAGACAAACCAAATTATATCAGGGTTAAGAGTTTCTTCAGAGTTCAAAAAGTCAAGAGCCATCTTAAAGGATGAGAGAAAACACTGACTCTCCTACAGTTTGATAAGGGGTTGTTATTCTGAATATTTAGGCATCCCAAAAACATAATAGCAAAAGAAGTACACTAATAAGTACATCACCCAATTACAAATTCACATTAAATGTAAATAATCATTTATCTTAGGAAGGTATAAAATGACAATAGATACATAGAAGAGATGTTCACTGTCTCTAATCACCAGAGATGTAAATAAAAACTACACTGAGAGTCCACATCAGCCCAGTAAGTGACTATTACGAAGGTGTATAATGATGGCATGTGATGAGGAGATAGGGACAAAGGCAACACTGTCATACTGTTTGTAGGAAAGTAAATTAGTACTGCCATTAGTTAGGTGGAGACTGAATCTGACTAGGTGCTGGGAATTGAGACCTTCATAGGGTGATTATAGTTATTAAGGTCATTGGGGCGGAGTCACACTTCTACCCTGGTGGCCTTGTAGGAGATCTAGGATGCAGCACGGTGAGACCAAGACCAAAGAGCTGGAAACTCCCTGGAGATTTGCTTGTGTGAGTCTGTGTTGAAAGTGTGAAAAAATTAATCTGATATGCATGGGTGATGGCAATAACCAGTGTTGTACCTGTTAAGGCTGAAGGGTGCTTTGTAAATGCAAGCAAACCTCCTCTTTATTCCCCTTCATTCAATCAAGGCTACAAGTCTGTTGGATGGTGCCACCCATGATCATGGTGAGGCTTTCCCTCTCCACTTGCTGTTACCTGGCCGTGATCCAAGAAATCTCTACCACACCCAAAACAGAGTGATCAGAGCTTGCAGGCATTCTTCAATTGAGTCGAGTTGACACATCAGAATTTCCTGTCAGCCCAACTGAGCCTCAAAATTTATTTAAAAAATCTCTACGTATGACTTTTCTATCTCTATATTGCCTATGTAATGAGCCAACAAAAAATACAAAAAAATTTATTCAAAATGCATAGGACTCTGTCCAATTTTCTTTAGCACCTGGTCCTAATTTTCACCTTCAGCCTTTGCACATTACAACATGCATGGCCACCATGGTACTAAATTTCTCACGGTGTCCCAAATATGCCACATGAGTCCTTATCCATTCTCTCTCCATTTATCACCTTTTCTTCTCTCCCTCATCCTGCAAGACATCCTTTATATATATATATATATATATATATATATATATATATATATATATATGATTTCTGTTGCCCCTGTAATGTAAATTAAAGATTTTGAACTTCAGAAACCCATATGACATGATGCCAACTATTTATATTTTATTTATATTTTGCATTGTTATTAACCTGCTTTCATGACTACCTTTCGTTAATAGTCTTATGACTTTCTTAGTGGCAATTTGATTTTTTATTTGCTTTGTTATCTATATTCCCTGTCAGTGTGTGGAATGGAATTGTACCTGATAATAATGACAAAATAAAGAGTGTGTGTGAATAAGAGGATAGTTTAAACTTATCTCCCTAGCCTCTATCTTGTTGGTACCATCTGTTGCCTTCCTTCAATTATATAAATTTTCTGCATTCTGGATTTGAGAAGTGAATTTCAACTGAATCTTTGAAATTCTCACATTGCTAATTTATTGAAACCTGATATTATATAAGATTATGGAATTTTAAAATCTTCTATTATGCCTTCTTTACTGGAGGCTATTATTAGGCAAGGGAAGAAGATCCAGTTTCCAGTTTGGGCTTTGTCAGTCCCTCGCTACTCTTGATGTAAATAAGAATCCTTGCTCTCTGTGACTGGTGTCTACCTGGGCAAAGTAGAACATCTCACACAACATGAGGTGGAGCTTTCTGCTGCCTGCGTGGCCTCCACATACATCATCTACCTCATGCCACATGGGGGAAAGGGTAGCCCATGAACTCCGTCCAGTGACAAGAGCCCTGACTCTCCATAAGGCCCACTCAGAGGCAGAGGAGATCTCCTTACTCAGTGTCATGTGGTTGTAGAAATCCCAGCATCCCAGCATGGTTGGGACTCAGGCCACAGTAGTTCTGTGGCACCTGACTGCAGTGCAGTGGAGAAGGATTAAAAGCTCTCTACCTTGGTCAGTAGCCTTTGTCTTGGCCCTCCTGACTAGAGGAAAAAGGGTTTTGTCAATCCCTCCTCAGTGTTGTGTACCCTAAATCAGGCCACCTCTCCACCCACCTTTCAAAGTCTTTTGTTTGCTTCATGGTGCCAGTCCTGCATTTTTAGCTTTGCATTCATAGAGGAGAGAAATAAAGATACCTGCTCTATCTTTCCAGAAGCAGATGCCCGTGTTTGTTGAATTTTTAAAATACTTATCAAAGAGTATAATTTTCTCAGTGTATTTATGTCCTGTTTCTACTGTGGTTTGCATGCTTAAGTCCCACCTAGAATACATACTGTAGGGCTCAGTGGCACATGCATCAGTGTTGGGTACTGGAACCGGGTTTTTAAATCAGTCTCCAGCCTCAGGAGTGGACTAACGCAGCATGAAGTAGGCCAAGGAATGGGCTGCTTTCTCTCACTCTGACCTCTGAGGGATAGTGTTTCTCTCCTGCAAAGCAGGCAGCCGCAATATGCCACCTTACAAGTGAAGACTTCCAACGTGAACCCCCTGGTGTTTTTGTGTCAGCCTTCTTGAACAGAAAACTGCAAGTCAGGTGTTAGGTTCAAATGGTTATTGACGAGTGTGTGTGTGTGTGTGTGTGTGTGTGTGTGTGTGTGTGTTTAGGAGAATATTTATGTTATGGCTTGTACTATATATTTTGTTTCCATTTTCTGAAGGTATCTTTTGTCATATGTTAGGTTTGGCTCTGTTTATTCATTACTGGTGAGAATAGAAATCAAACCGGCTCTTGGTTCTACCAATAATTGCCTTTAGCAAGAATGGTAGCTTATCAAAGGATCAGCACACAACGGGCACATATTTCTTCCTGTTTCTTTGGGCTGGAGCTCATGTGGGCTCTTTCTTGTGACCTTCAGTCATAGATATTTTATAAATTGCACATTCCCTATTGTCCTTAACCTATGGCTAGTTTAAACTGACAGTCATTGACTGGTGAAGAAAGAACATCAAACTCAAAGCTGGATGTTCACAATGTTTACTCTCTCAGATGAATCATAAACTCTCACTCTGTGCCACATCGATCTTCAGTGTTATTTGATTGAGGCTTCACAGATGACTTTTCCAGCATATTTCACTCTGCTAATGGCGGTTTCATGCTTAAAGCTTCAAAGATTTAAAGTGAAGCTGCAAAATTGTATTCGCAGCGAATTTTTTGTTCAATCTGTTTTCATTAATTTAACTGAATAATGAGGTAGGGACTGTTGATTATGTTTCATTAATTGTTTTAAGACTTAAAAAAATCACAGAAGAAAAACACAGGCACACGTTTCTCTTGGAGCTTCTGTTTAGGTGGCAGTGCGGAATATCCCCTGAGCACCCTGACAGCTTGGCCTTCACCCAACGTGCAGCATAGGGGCCGTCACTGGGGCGCAGAGTGGCGGCTTCTGTGAGTGCCAAGCATAAATGCAAAAGGAAATGAAGCGAGGTTGACTAATTATGTCAATATACTGACTTTTCACCATGTGCCACTTTCTTTTTTAGTTACTTAAAATACTCGGATGACTGAAAATAGAGACATCTAGAGAGAGACCTACTAAAAAATTAAGACGGATCATCTTTTCCTATGTCTCTGGATTAAGAACAAACTTGTTTACAAGATTGTCTTATCCACTTTGTTAGCCTGTTACTGTTGGGAATTTTTTTTTTTCTCTAGCACAATGAAACTATCATGCTTCCCAAAATTATTTTTATCAACCGTCTCTTTTGGCTCTCTGAGTAGAATGCCTCCTCCATCTTCTCTTCCTGCACCCTGCCCTGAGTGCTATACAGGAAGAAAATCTCCTCCACTCTATACAAATTGTTCTTTCTTGGAGATACTTTCTTGTCTCTCCCAAGAAAAGTTAATATTCCCTGTTATAAGTCTCACCTTGTGCTGTATTTTGATCCAAATTATTGTTCTTTTTTGTTTGTTTTGGTGGAACTGGTGATTGAACTCAGATCCTTTCTGCTTGCCAGGCAAGTGCTTATTCCACTGAACTATCTCCCAGGCCCCTCACTCAAATTATTGTTGATGAATTTTTGTTCACCCTTTCCTGCCTCTTCAACTATCACTTCCTAGCATTCACCTAAAGGGGAGGGGTTTTTATTTACCCTTACATTTCCTGTGCTGAACATATATTGTCTTTACATTATATATAAACAAATTTTTAGATTAACAGTATTAATTCAAATGAAGAGAATTAAATTTAATTTCAGTTTGTTAAACCAAAGAGAAGTTCACCTTCAGATATTTCCTAAGTAAGGATTGGATTGAGTATTTTGTGAAGAAAGAAATGCTCAGCATACAAACTAATACACTCTTGCTAGCAATAAATTTTATTTATGGCTCCCCAGGCATGTATCTATTATTTCCTAATGATTAAATACACCTTCGTTTACCATGGTGTGTGACAAGATGGCAAAGGTGATGTTACAACCTTTTGAAAATGGCTTCACAACAAATAGAAGTAGATTCCTCTGATGGCCTTTAATGTTGGCATCAAAACACAGATTGCTATTTGCCCAGGTGAGCAGATGTGATTCATTTGCTCTCTGACCCAAAAAAGCTATTACGAAAGGAGTAACGAACGGCAAACCGATATCACAAGCTTCCCTCGTAATTCTTTTTATGTGGTAGAATAAAGTCTAAGTATTTTTTTCCCTTTCTGCTTTTAAATAGTCAGTAGAGGATCCATGGAGCATACAAAACAGGGTGACCTATTCGAGACAAAGGCAGTGAAATGGGCTTTCCAACGGCAATGAGCTTGTTGAGTATCATGTTGTTGTTTTATATGCATTTTATATCATTTATGGCATGTGTGTATTCAAAGGTTTGTATTTTATTTCAGATTCTTATTTGAGATATTCAGAAGCACAAAAGGGAAAGGGAAAGGTCACATTGCAAAGGGAATAATACAATATGGGTTCTGGGGTTCCCAGATACTCCATTGTAGTAAACTATTACTCATGTACTGCTGACCGCCCCCCCACCCCGAAAGCAGATGTAGCAACTTCAAGCAAATGTATGCGAACAATGTAAAAGGATACCATGCTCGAGGGTAGGTTGCTGCCTACCTGATGCCTGTCGGCCAGGTTTCTCCCAACACACTTTTGTTTCCAAGTTTCATGCTGTTGGTGAAAGTTTGCAGAGCTCAGCCTAGTACATTCTGTAGATTGGGTGGAAGAGAAAGCGTAAAATGCTTAGTTTTTATACAGGATTCAACCATTTTATAAGCTTGAGCCAAAGCAACTCGCTCAGGGGTCAGATTGAGTCACTTGAACGACCTCATTGCTCCTAAAATTGTTGTGTCAGTCTGTCTCTCTGTGCTTTACATTTTAATTAAACAAACACCAGGCCACAGCTGAGCACCGTGAAGACTGCATGATGTGACACAACAGGAAGGCAGTGGCTGGCACTTCTCACACTGGACTGGCCTTCCCCTGGCAGTGACAGCCCTCCACGCCCAGAATGTAGGTCCCACAAGTGTGAACTGAGCCCCCACTGAGGGGCGGTTGCTCTGTCCTTCACATCCTCCGCTTCACCTGTCTTTTGGGTCATGGAATTGTGAGCTTTATCTGAGACACATCATCCCCTTACTCTTGGGAAATGTGTGCTGTATTTACTTACTTTTGCCTCTTTTTGACTACTATTCTTAGCACTCTGAAAGAAAAAAAGCACATTTAAAATTTCTTTCAATATATCATGTTTATTATAATTTAGAATTTTTAAAAAAAGTATTAGTACTTCAGAAAATGTTTTAAATTTTTTAAAGAGGGTACAGATGAAAATTAAAACAGGGCAGGCCTGATATCTCAGTGGACTACAATGCCTGCTTAGGCAATGCACAGTGTCTGGGGTTTGGTATCAGGCATGCTGAGACAGTGCTTCAGACTGGGCGTGGTGGCATGCACCTGTAATCCTAGTGCTTGGGAGGCTGAAAACAGGAGAATCACTATGAGTCTGATCTGCGTAGTGAGATCCTGTAGACCTGTCTTAAAAACAGAAAATAAATAAACAAAATTAAAACAAAAAAAATTACAAGTGATATGTAATTTCACTTAACAAAGTGATATGAATTTCACAGTATTTGTTGTAATACGTAGTGTTGTCTTCCAACCATNCCAGACATATGCATGTACACTTGGAAGAACAAAGAAAAAAGAATGAAAGTCACAAGAAATTAAGAAATGACACAAACAAGTGAAGAAAGGAGACAAAACAAATTAAAGCATTAACTGCACCTTTCCACACACCAGCAGAAATGCACAGCACAATTGTCCAAACCATCCTGCTTAGATCAATCTGTTTCTCCCACTCTCTCCTTCCTTCTCCTCAATTCAGTAACTCTTTCCTTTTGAATAAGTTCATTTCCTTTTCCCAGGATCTCTTGTACCCTTAAGATTCCATTTTTTTTTCTTCCAGGTGCTGTTACCCAGGTTCTTTGGATCTTCTTTCGTTGGCGCCCTGTGATTCCTTTCTTTTATACTCTGATTGTCATAATATCTGTTCTTAGGGTGTCTTTTCTCACCATCTGTCCTACTAAGCTGTCTTTTGCTTTCACCTTGTTCATAACCTCTCCCTGTGAAATGCCTTATTTATATCACCCTGTGGTTTCAAGGTACAAAAAGCTTTATGTAAAATAGACATATCTTCTTGTGAATTCATCCTTCTCACAATTAATATGTGGAGACTTCTCAAGTATAAGAATGAACTTTTTTAAGTTAAGAGAAAAATTAGAAGGAACAAAGCCAGTTAAACACAGATTAAGTTTTAAGGGCACATGGATAGTGGATTGATGTTGTAGAGTAAATGTAGATATCTTTAAAATTAATCTCTAGAAGCTATAGCTCTCAGTGTGATTTTATTTGGAAATTATGCATTTGGCAGATCATTAAGTTCCAGTGAAATCCTGATAGTGGAGGTCTCATGACATGATAATTTCCCTTTAACATCACTGGACATTCAAGAAATGTAAACTAAAGCAACACTGAGATTCCATCTCAACTCAGAAAGAATGGTTATCATCAAGAAGTCAACCAACAACAGATGTCGGAAGGGCTGTGGTGAGAAAGAAACCCTTTGCCACTGTTGATGGAGATGTAGCCTGGTGCCACCACTATGGAAGTCAGTGTGGAAACTCCTCCAAAAGTATGGTTACAGGTCTCACTGAACCCAGCTATTCCCCTTTTGGGTATTTTCACAGAAGAATTGAAAACATCCTACCACAGTGACATATGCACACCTATGCTTATCACAGCATAATTTGTCATAGCTAAATTTGGGAAGCAACACAAATGCCCATCAAATGTGAAATGGATAAAAAGAGGTGAGGTTTTTTTTTAATATAATGAAGTATTATTTTTTACAATGGAGTGTTACTCACCTGTAATGAAAGATAAACTTGAGGCTTTTGTAGGTAAATGGATGTGATAACATATCATATTCGTAAGTGAAATTAATCAAACCTGCATGTGGAAATAAAAAGAAGAGATAGAAGTTTTGTCTCTGTCTCTCACATGTGAGTATATGTGTGTGTGTATGAGAGAGAGAGAGAGAGTGTGTGTGTGTGTATGTGTGTGCATGTGTTTGTGCATGTGTGTGAATACAGAACAAAGACCACATGGAGGTGGACAGTGAAGGCGCCCATCTCCAACACAAGAAGGGAATCCTTACCAGTTCTCTCCCCAGCTTGACTTTAATCTTGGGCTTCAGTTTCCACAACTGTGGGAACACTTTTTTTGTTGGTTAAGCCACTTAGTCTCTATTTTGTTATGGCTTCCTGAGCTTATTAGCTTACATGGTATGACATTCACAAGTTTCTTTTCTGATACGAAGGATGATCACAAGCTAAGAAACAAAGTCCTCGGTACGATTCACTGACCAAAGTATTTAACTGTGTTCAGCCTGATCAGTCCTTCCGCTGTTAAAGGCAGGTAAGTCCATCTTAGACACAGGCGGACATAATACGGAGCAGTAGTCAGAGAAGTTCTAATTATTGATCTGGCACAGAACTGGATTCTCAGACTCCCTGCCTCCCTGGCCTGGCACTCACCTGGCACATGCATGAAGCTCTGCAGGGAGGGGATCTGCCAGGGTATGAACGCATCATGATCGGCACCAGAAACAAGCAAAGAATACAGAAGACACCTGAAACACGGACAGCTACAGCTTGCTTTCTAGATTTGAATTTACATTTCATAAAAGGAAAACACCTGACTGTCACGTTTCTAATTTGAAAACAATCCAAGAAACTTAGAAGTTTTTACAACACCAATATTAAACCACAGTTAAATAAATCGTGAGCTGGAAGATGGCTGAGTAGTATAAGCACTTGTCTGGCAAGTACAAGGCCTTAGCTCAATCCCCGGTTCAAAAAAAAAAAAAAAAAAACAACAACAAAANACAAACAAACTACACTAAATTGTGAGCAAAGGGACAGAATTATTTTTGTATCATCTGTGAAAATCAGTTTCATAATTTAGCACCCAAAAAATCAATGAAAAATATATAATCAGGTAATATACAGAAATGAAGTAGTTTATGACACATTGGTTTATTGAATGTACATTTTCTGGAATACATTTGTGGTGTGTATATTTTTAAAAAAACTTATACATTTGATTTGTTATATCATGGTAAACAGACATTGAATTATATTCCTCATTTGGTATTACATAAAACTTAGCTATAAAAATTTGGATTGACGGGCTGGCCAGATAGCTCAGTGGACTAAAGTGCTTGCTTAGGCACAGCACAGTGGCCGGGGTTTGATTCCCAGTATGCCATGCTAGCCCCACCCCCAGGGCACACTGAGACAGCATTCGGACTGGGCATGGTGGTGCACACCTGTAATCCCAGCACTTGGGAGGCTGAACACAGGCAGGTCACTATGAGTTTGATCTATGTAGTGAGACCTTTGTAGACCCTGCATTCCCCATACTAAATACATTAAAAAGTTTGAATCTACTTCCTATTTTCCTATACTTTTACCAGGAATCAATGATCTACAAATGCATAAAATAATCTAAGAAATGACTGAAGTCAGAGCCATAATTAATGAGCATAATATTTCCTACCCATCTAGTAAATTAACTTAGTAGAAATTGTAATTTCATCTGTAGTCTCTTTGGTGCTTAAGAATATATTCCGTTCTTTCATTTTCTTCCCAACTCTGACTTCAAGAACAACAAACTTAGGCACCACCTCAGCTCTAGAAACAGGTTTCCTCTATGACATGAAAAAGGTGAAAAAAATCTTTAAGAATTTTTGAGTGTCAGAGACACTTAGTAACAGATTATGTTTCTAGTCCAGAGGTGTAAACCAGGACTTTCACTAAGATACACACTCAGACTTTATTAAAACCCTTTTTCTCAGTTAGGATCTGCTCACTAAGGCTCTGTGTTGCCCAGGTTCACTGGAGATTGCAAATCTACTGCCTCAGCCTTCCGAAGTGTTGCCACCAAAGGTATCCACTACCACACTTGGCTAATAAGAGGATTTTTTTTTCTTTATTTCCTTCAGTACCTGCTAAGCTATTTGTGCTCTAACTTTTCTAGTAACAGCAGATACCCCAGAATTTGCCTATATCCTGTAACTTCACAGATATTTTCCAGGCCAATAAGCCACAAACTCTTCCTTCTCCTGAGCATCATACTGTATTACATCATGATGAGCAATCTTTAAGGAAGGCAGATATCTAATTGGGTATTTTTCATTATTCTATAACAGTATTTTGAGGAATATTTGTCCCATAGATTTGTGTAGTCAGAACCCTTAAAACAAGACAAGTGGTCAGCTGAGTTGCTGCAACTTCAGGGAAATTTGAAAGATCAGCGGCGACATTCAAGAGGGCGACTTGTCAGGAGTCAGGAGGTGAGCAGGTGGGGAGGGGCTGAAGGTCCAAGAGGGTGCAAGGCAGAGGAGCAGTCAGCTGTGCTCTCCCGGGCTGCAGAGCATGGTGCTGCAACTCTGCAGGGAGAGCTTCCTGATTCTTGCTGTGTAACTGGCACTGGCCTTGCACATTGCTGGCATTTTGAGTGCAAAAGTGACCTCGGTTAATATTGCTGTTGCAGCAACTGAAACCTCTGTCATTGTTTGAAGCTTTTAGTTACAATGACATATGCTTATATCTTTTGGCAGGATGATATCTTTGGTTAGTCTTTTAGACTAACACTTTTGTCTTTATCTTAAGCATTTGACCATTCTTTTGAATGAGTTTTTCATAATTTTGGAGCAAAGCACAGATTATTGTAGAGTGTTCATTCTCAAAGGGCACAAGGGGTCAACTGCTATCTAAATCAGCTTGTCATATTACAGCCAACCCTGGGAACTACTGCAAGAGGAGGAAATTCTGTTATTTGCCTATTACCATAAGATGCTGATAATTTCTCCCCCTGACATTATGTTTCCATCTTTATATGCATATTAATGCTTTGCGTATATACTGCCGATCTTAGATACCCAGACCCCCATCATGTGGCTGTATCATCAAGGGAAACTGCAAGGGAAAAGAGACATCGAAAAACTGACTTGAGGATCAGCGGAACAGATTAGAAAATGCAGAAATAACTTCTAACACACTTGGCCAACCTATATGTGATAAACAGCCAAACACATTCACTGGAAGAAAGATAGCCTCTTTATTTAATGGTGTTGGGAAAACAGTCTTTCCACCTGCGAAAGAATGAAATAGAACATATCTCATCCTATGATATAAACTAAAATAAAAATGGATCCACAATGTATATATTAACGCAGAAACAGTAAATCTTCTGGAAGAGAGAAGAAGTAGAATTCTTAAAGACATAGATGTAAATAAAGATATCACAACTAAAATGCTGATTGCATGGGAAATACTACAAAGAATCAACAACTTGGATGTCATCTTATTAAAAAAGTTTATACACAGCAAAAGAAACCACTAACACAGTAAAAAGACAATCCACAAAGTGGGAAATAATTTTAGCCAGGTGTTCCTCAGATGAATCACTAATATCTAGAACACAGAAATAATTCAGAACAATAGACCATCCAAATTTAAATACCCAAACTAAAAATGAGCACCTGAGATGAATAGAAATTTCTCAGGTGAAGAAGTTTAAGAAGCAAGTAAAAATATGAAAAACTGTTCAACTTCACTGGTCATCTGAAAGATGCAAATTAAATAACACTGAGATCCCACC
>NDGN011313279.1:0-14578 GCA_002564285.1 Tympanoctomys barrerae | reverse complement strand
CTTACAGAACCAGGGGTTGAACTCCGGCGCTTGTGCTTGCCACGCAAGCACTTATTCTACTGAGCTATGTCCCTGGCCCTAATTAATTGTTATAGTTGGTACATTTTTTACACTTATTGTATAGGAAGTGATAAATAAATAAATATATATATATACATATATATATGTATATATTAAAATGATTAAAACTACTAAACCTGTCAGCCACTTCACATCATTTTGAAGGGGGAGATCATTTAAAATCTACTCTTTAATAAGTTCTGAATTTTGGGGGCTGGTGAGATGGCTCAGTGGTCTAAATCATCTACTTAGAACAAGCTTAGCAAAGCACAGGGACCGTGGTTCAATCCCCCAGCACCACATGCCAGCCAGCCCCGCCCCCCGGTGGGCTGAACTGGCCACACACACACACACACACACACACAAATAATAAATAAATAAAATTAAAAAAATAAATTCTGCACTTTAAAAATAAAATATATTCTAGTTAACCATAGTAACATCTTCAGTTTAATTTGAAAGCTATCCCAGGTTCTCCTTCTATCCTGCTATTCAATGCATGCTTTCTGATTAGCTTGCTGAATAATAGACAACTCAGAAATCTTTAAATGAATGTCTAATCTCCTTTAGGACCTGCTTGTGCTGACTTGCTCTTTTTGCTCTCTTTTCTCTGCCTTTGTTCTCCCACTTCTCTTCATCTTATGTCAACAGTCTCTCTTTCTTTTTAAAAAATCTGTTAGTATTTGTTTGGTACAGGATCTCTCTATGCAGCTTGGACTCATAGTGATTCTCCTGCGTCAGCCTCCCCAGCACTGGGACTACAGGCAGGCCACCACGCCCAGGCTCAGTGGCTAGCATGGCCCATCCAAGTTTCTTGGACTGTCACAGTATGCGATACCAGGGATTGAACCTGGCTCCTTGTGCTTGCCAGTTAGGTGCTTACGCTGCTGAGCTATCTCCCAAGCCCAACAGTCTCTTACACTTTATTTGAAGTATCACTTCTTTTTACTTGATTGTACATAGAATCATACTGAAATAGTTTTGAAGAATTTCTTTCTAGTCTCTTCAAGAAATAAATAAAACACTTAGCCATTAAGAATGGGTTTTTGTGGTTCATTAAGCTTCCTGAGGTCATGTCAGAAACATCCTCAAGATGATTCCTTCTGCTACACTTTATTTCTACACAATTTTTTCAATAAATTTCTCTGGAAACATGTCCTCTCCTAAAATATATCACTTGAACATTTTCAATGACAGCATGAACAACTCTTCTCTGCTTAAAGTACAGTTAATCTTCCTTTCCCTACTTTTTATAATTAGATATATTAGAAATGTTTCTTACAACCTCCTCTGCTAACAGCAAGACTTGGCTTTGTGAAAGATGCTAAGTGTGATTGTCAACAATGAAGGCTACAAAGATTTGTTCTAATAGTGTTTCTGGGCAGGATATCATGTCTGCATCTTGTTCTATGAATAACCACTAAGAAAACAACAATATGTAACGTATTAATTATTGAAACTATTCTACTAATAGGTTTTGAAACTGCCTCATTGCTATTTGTTTCTTGATAAAATTGTTTTTTTAAAAAAATGAGGGTTAGAGGGACCCAACTGCTATGATCAGTAAACTCAGGTTCACTGCTTCACTTTTTGCTTTTTTCCCAACTGTTATGCCATGGCCACAGCCAACAGTCTTAACAAGCACACATTTTCTGTACCTCAAACTTCAGTTTTTATCCATCTTTCCATCTTAAGACATATTTCACACCCCAGTTCCACTGAAATGTTTCCGATGGGTCATTTTGACAGTTATCTCAAGGACCTTATATTGATTGATACAAGGGCTCAAATATCCCAAAGCCTACTCTGCCAATGGAAAACTCAATTTGTGAAATAATGTAGCCCCGAATTTTACCTGTGTGTTTGGTTTAACTAACACCAGTTTATCTATTCAGGTTCTTTTTCCAATGAAGACCTTATAAGTTGTCATTTCATCCAAGGTTGGGAATTATTGGATTAAAAGAAAGCATAGTTCTGATATTCTAGCAGGTGAGAAAAGAAAACACAAGAAATTAAAAGATATGAAATTTATAAAGTAAAACAAATAAAATTAGAGTTAAGATTGCCTGGAAGATAAGATAATGCTAGTGGTGTGATGACAAAGGGTTGACTTGATAGATCAGGAAAAAAGCACCAGAAGCAGGGGACAGAAAGAGCCATGACCCAAGGCAGTGACAGGTATAGAGACAGAATTATACTTTATGTTGCTGGACAGGAAGTGAAAGCACTTCAAGTGCAGGCAGTAATCAGGCCATGGAGGCTCTCAGATGGTATGTTAAGTTCATATGAATATTATTTTAAATGTAGTGAAAAGCAAGAGGAGCATTATATTCTGTGCTGGTGCCAGTGTAATTGCTAAGATGGCAAAGTTAATTGTGGGTCAATGAAATCACTTACATCCTGAGTACCTCCTCAGGGAAAGGACTATAAAGTTTCATGAAAAGGGCCCAGATCATGTCCAAAGTCTACTCCTCAGGGTGTTTGTGACTCAACCCTGCAAGGTATCGCTGCTGGGAGTGTAAGGGCTGCATGAGGGTGGAGAGTTAAGAGCTGACATGAATGATTTATTTTAGTGGTGGAGTTGACATAACATGCTGATAGAGTGGATCTGGGGAACAAAATGAGCAGAGGATGAATAAAATGCAAGAGTCATGAGAGCTTCCTGGGTCTTTGATGTAGGCAAATGAGTAGACAGTGAGACCATTTATTGAGCAATGAAAACAAGAGCTAGTTCAGGCAACTAAGGCAACAGGCTGGCAAACAATAAATGATGATGCCTAGTACTTAAAAACATGCTGTTTCTTCTCACAGTTCACAACCCTGGCACAGTGCAAAAGGTTGCGTATTACTTAGCATTAATGGACAATCAAAACTCCAAGAGAACCAGAGGGGCTGCCATTCATAGAGACCTCTCAGCATGAAAGAGTCTCACAAGAACAGCTCAGGACTGAACCCTCTGTAGCTTTTTAGTGATAGAACCAGAAATCAAGGATCAAAGAAAAAAGAAGAGCATCTGGCCAGGAAGGCCTAAAGGAGACAAGGGCAGAATGGGGGCAATCAGAATAGTTCTATTTAATGACTGACTTTGGGACTCACGTAGATGATTAAGGAGAATGGGTTTGATGTTTTTAGTTCTTCTGGAAAAATACCTAGGAGGGGAGTAGCTGGGTTGAATGATCTTACCACAGTGGTTTATGTGCACCCGTGTTTATACCAGGGCAAGTTGCCAGCTCAATCTGGGAAGGAACCCAGATGCCCATCAACTGAGGAATGGATAAAGAAGATGTGATATTTTTACACAATTGAGTATTATTCAGCTCTACGAAGGATAAATTTGAGGATTTTAGCAGTAAATGGATGCAACTAGAGACCATAGTCTAAAGTGAAATAAATCATACCCACATATGCAAACATCATATTGTCTCCCTAGTGTGAGAACCTGAAAGAGAAAATAAAATCTAAAGGTTACAATAGATATTATGGGCCAACCAGATAGCTCAGTGGATTAAAGTGCCTGCTTAGGCAGAGCACAGCAGCTTGTTCTATCCCCAGCTTGTCATGCCAGCCCTGTCTCCAGGGCATGGTGAGACAATGATTGAGACTGAGTGTGGTGGCAAGAACCTGTAATCCTAGCACTTGAGAGGCTGAAAATAGGAGAATCACTATGAGTCCAATCTACATAGTGAGACCCTATGGACTCTATAGACCCTGTACTAAATATATTTTTAAAAAAGATATTATGAGAATGGAATGAACCTCTTCAAATGGAAGGAATTACTGAGATGAAGAGAAGGATAGGAGAGGGAGTGTTTACATAGATAGATAAACAGGATGGTTTGGATAACTGTACTGTGGACTTCTGCTGGTCTATGAAAAGAGCAATTATTGCTTATTTTTTGGATATTCTTTTTAAACTTTTCCCTCTTCTTAATGCCATTATAACCTTTTTTCTTTCTTTTTCCAATTTTGCATGCATATATCTGATAATCTGAACAACCAATTTGAGGATAACACTATACAATACAACAAATACTGTCAAATTCAGATTATTTTTGTTTAGTGAAACTGTATATTTTTAATTCTTTTCTATTACTATTTTGTATTTTATTTAAAACTTAAAAATAAATCAAATTTTAAAAATAAAGGAGAATGGGGAGCACAAAGGTCAGAGTACTCACCCCTGAGGGCAAAGCTTCTGATCTTACAGTCACTTGCTATCTTTAACCTTTAAGCACGCACCCTGGGAGGCTTGCAGCTTATGACTCCAAAAGGGCTTTATGTTTACACATTGGTGTCATACAGACATCTGTTCCATACCCCCAAAAGTGTGATCATGAATTTGGCCATCAGAGTATTTGCAAAGTAATTGTGAGATCTCAGTTTAACCTCACTGGCCTGGGCAGAGTCACTACAAGAAGAGGGCAAAAGGAAACCACAGACAAAGCATGAGGAATCAAACAATAAATTGAAGATTAAAATCACTCATCTTGATATGCAGAAGCAATGGCAGAAAGGGTGTGTGGTCCTTTTTATTTGATATGAAACATATATGTGTACACAATACTAGTTCTGAGTCCATTGTTTTTTGAATTCAAATTATATTTATGGAACCTAGACAATAGCCATGATATGCACACTATTATAAGTTTTAATACTCATAAATACTACTTAAAAAACCACTCATGTTAATTCAAAATACTCGAAGAAAGTCAGAGATAATTTTATTCTCTCCTCCACTGGGAAACTGGAAGAGCAAGAACATTAAGTAATTTGAATTCACATAGCCACCTGGAAGTTGAATCAGGATTCAAGGTTCATTTCTAGGACCCATTCTTAGAACTGTTGAGTTGTTTGAGTCGTGTATGAAGGGGCCTTTCTGTGCAATGATGTTGACACTTCAGGACCTGGTTGCATCCTTGAGGCATTAGCATTCTGACTACAACTTGACACTTGGTAGATTTCTGGCCAGTGGCGACTGGAACTACATGGTAACTGGTCTGAGTTTTAAATATATATCAAATAATGTTGTAGGTCTAAGCTAAATACAATTGAAGTGTATCAGTAGAACACATAATTCCACAAAAGTTCTGATCATATTTTTAATTACTAATGATTGTTGAATGTAAAGGACTACTATCTATATTTTGTGATTAGGTTTTACTCTTGCTTTTATGGAATATGTTGATGCAGCACTTGCCCACATGGAATTTATATTTGGTTTACTTAATTAAGCATTCACCAATATAAAGTAGATTTCTTCACTGGCCATTTCTCTAGATTTTCTGGTCTCTAATTAAATAACATCAATGTTTTTGCCTCCTCGTTGCTTTTTCTTACATGTATTGCACTTAATACAAAACATGTTCTATGTATTTAATGAGTAAACATGTCTCTTCAATTATATTACAGAAAAAAATTTGTCTCTTTTGGTTACTACCAAACTAGCAATTCTAAAATAGTATCTAGAATTAGTCATCAGTAGACATTTATGTTGAAATAACTAATGAGATTAAAAGATGCTGTATGAACACATACAGTACATGTTATTGAAGCAATTCCTTTAAGCCAGGCACTATTTTGCTGATTTGAATTTATTCCCTAAATATAATAACACTTCAAGTTCAGAATTATTGTTATAGAAACATCTGAAGTAGGTAGAAGAATAGAGCTTTGCTCTCGAGACCGGCAGCGCAAAGATGAAAACACAACACAAGTGTAGCCAGAGAGGCATCTTTTGGAGGCCACGCCTCAGGATATAAATGAAGTGACCAGGCCTAAGATAAGTGGTAATGCCTGGTCTCATAAAGTCCAGATGGACATCAGTCACCCCAGGGGTTGACCAAGGTCCTCAGAAAAGCTCTTTGTTCCTTCCTTGCAGACTTGCTCCTTTACTGCATCCATATAACCTAAGCAACTGTGTCATTGGTTGATCACAGGTAACCCATGTTGTAGCCATGTGGTTGTACTCTAAAACCTTCTCCTGAAAAGTGGGATCCTCAGAAACTCACCCAAGAAGGCTCTTGCCTCTCAGGAGCTGTATCTCTGCCCTTCCATAAATATTTTTTACTGTGAACCTCAGTTGTTCCTCAGAATTCATTCTTTGATTATGGGGAACACAAACTTGGACTATCAGACATCTAGCTGATTGACAGTTATATTATTTCTCTTGTATCATTTGGTTGCCCTGTATCATTTCCTATATCATCACCATTGATTTTCCGATGGCAGGTGACAATACCAAGGCAGTTAAGTTTCTTACCTGAGATGACTATTAAAATAGTATATGAATGTTCAGTCAGCTGTTTCAATGTCTATGATGCAGTGTCTTAAAATTGAGCCATTTGCAGACCAGAATAGGCCTTTGGGTAAGTAAACACACTGCAAAAGGCAATTCTTCATATATACCATTTCTATATAGAGACAGCCTAATGCTTGGGTTAAGACAATCTAGAAGAATTTAACAAATCTTAGTCCATTTCATGCCCATTAGGATAGCTAATGTAGTATTGCAGCATAAGAGGTACAGATGCTTTTTGATGTAAAGTGAAAGTCCATCATAATAAACTATCAGTTAAGAATAATATAAGAAAAGAAGAGGAAGAAAAGAAGTACAGCCATGCCTTCATAGAATCATGAAGAAAAAGATAAAAGCCAGAAGACTTTGGCTTTAGTATCTGCAATTGTTTTGCTAATTGTGCCTGAATTTGAAGAGTTACGAGCTACCAAAATATGAAAATAGGCCCAAGATAGATATCAGCAGTAATTTTTACCAACTCACTTTAGACTTCAAGAAAGTAGAGGGCTGGGAAGATAGCTTAGTGGCATAAGCACCTGCCTAGCAAATGTAAACACTGGAGTTTGATCCCAGTAGCACATGCCATGTGGGCCCTGGAATCCCAGGTGCATCATGCCAGCCCAGAAACTGGGTGTGGTGATGCATGTCTATAATCCCAGTGCTGGGGAGGCTGAGACGGGAGGGTCACTGTGAGTATAGAATGGTTTCCATGTGGGCTCACTATCCATAGATCATTCCTTGAGGTTTACTCTCCCAATGTTTGTCCTCCTCAGAGTCCAGGTCCAGCTTCCAGTGTCTCAATTGGCCTATTTTTTATAATGCCTTGCTTACTCAAGCGAGCAAACACTGGGTCTCTGATGCACTGTTACCACTTTCAAAGCAGGTTCAGGAGATATTCCTAAGGGGGGAAAAAAAAGATTTCCAACTAATCAGTGTCTCAGTAGTAATCTATTTCAAATCAATGCATTTTTCATTTACCTCATTTCTTTTCTTCACTTCTCCTTTATCCAACTGAAGAAGCTCTTCTTTCAATAACATTGAGCTCCACGGGTGGTGGTAACACTAGAGAGAGGGTCTCTCATTTCTGTCCCTGTCTGTAACCATCGTGAGGCACAAGATGAAAGATTACAGAAGATTACTCAGAGTCTGTGTCAAATCTGTACTCCAAGAGGCCCAAAGGGGCTGGCACTCAGTGGATGAAAGTCTCAAAGGCTATTACTGAACTGAAGTCTCTGTGGTCTTTTATTGACACCAGAAATCAAGGATCAAAGTAAAAGAAGGGCACCTGGCCAGGCAGGCACGAAGGGACAGGGGACAATTGGGATGAGTCTGACACATAACTGACTTTGGGTCTCATAAATGAAAAGGAATGTGGGGAGGACAAAGGCCAGAGCATTTCTTCTTTTAAATATTTTTAAAAGTATTTATTTATTTATTTATTTATCTATTTATTTGGTACAGGGTCTTACTCTGTAGCTCAGAATTACAGTGATTCTCCTGTCTTAGCCTCACCAGTGATGGGATTACAGGCATGTGCCACCATGCCTAGTCTAGGTGGCCAGCTCAGGGTGGACGGGGGCATGGCCCACAGGGCATGCAGCACAGGGGACCAAACCTGAGTCCTTTCACTAGCCAGGCAGGGACTTAGACCACTGAACTACCTCCCCAGCCCCAAAGCATTCACAATTTAAGGCGAAGCATCGTGACCCTACTATGACTTGTGGCCAGGTAAGCTATTTTTAATCTCTAACCATGCCTTCTGGGAGGCTTTGGGTTTGTGGCTCTAAATGTCCTTTGTCTCTACACACCTGTTCCATCTATTACTCTGACCAGTCAGTGGGCCTCTGCCCAGCACTCCATTGCAATCCTGGAGACAGAGGAATGGTACAGTTTGTTGCTTTTAACATCCAGGATCTGCTGTGAATGGCAATGTTTTTGCCTCCACTCATTTTCAGTAGCATTGAACCTTTGCAATGTGTTGTTTGTTTGTAATGTTGTCATCTAGGTTTTCAAAGCCAGGTTTATAACAATTGCTCAATGTAATAATAATAACAACAGCAATGGACTTCTATACTCAGAAAGCAAAGAATCATTTATAACTGCATGATTGCCAGAAATCAAAATGTCCTAAAAAGAAATTACCAACAGAGTGAAAAGACAACCCACAAATTTGGAAAAAATCTTAACCAATAATCACTTGGACAAAGGTTTTCTATGTATAATATGTAAAGAATTTTAAAAACTAGGCCCTTAAATTTAAAGACCATGGGTGGGGGAGATGGCTCAGTGGAATAAGTGCTTTCCTGGCAAGTGGGAGGGCCTGAGTTCAACCCCTGGTTCTGCCAAAAATAAATAAAAAAAAAATTAATTAAAATAAAAATTTTAAAAAGAAATTTAAGGGCCCAATCCAAAAATGGGTATCTGAGAGGAATACCCACTTCTCAGGGGAAGAAATATAAGGGGCAAATAAATGCATGAAAAAAATGATCCACATGACTGGCCATTCAAGAAATGCAAATTGAAACAACACTGAGTTACCATCTCATTCCAGAAAGAAGGGCTATCACAAAGAAATCAACTAATAACAAATGCTGTAGAGGCTGTGGGGAAAAGAAAAGAACCCTTCTCCACTGCTGATAGGAATATAGACTGATACAACCATTATGGAAATCAGGATTGAGATCCCTCAAGAAACTAGGACTGGAAGTCCCATTCAATCCAGCTATTGGCCTAATGTGAATTTTCCCAAAAGAACTGAAAACATCATACTTCAGTGGTATATGTGCACCCATGTTGATAGCAGCACAATTTGTGATAGCCAAATCTTGGGCTAGAAGGCCCAGGAACTGAAGAATGCATGAAAAAAAGATGTGGTGTTTTTATACAATGGAGTATTACTCAGCTATAAAGAAAGACAAACTCAAAACCTTCATAGGTAAGTGGATGCAAGTTGAGGCTATACTCCTAAGTGAAATAAACCAGACCCACATGTGTAAATATCATATTGTCTCACTAGTGTAAGAAACCAAAAGAACAGATAAAACCTGAAAGTTATTAGAGATACAGTAAAATAGAAATGGAACTTAAAGATTAAAGAATGAAGAGGAGAGAAAGGAGAAAAGATAGGAGAAAAGGTAGAGGAAAACATGCAAGTATATATACTGGATGGCTGAGATGACTGTACTAAGACTTTCCATCAGTTTTTTGAAAATAGCAGTTAATGTGTAGAATTCTCACCTTAACTAACTCTGTACGCTGATATCTGTGAACTAAGCCACTACACTGAGGACAGCAATGTGTAGTACAAACTCCATGTGTGAAATTCCTGTCATCGTGGTCTTCTAAGTGTGTACAATTTCTAATGTCACATCAATTATTAGTGTACTCTCTTTAAAATATTTTTTAGAAAAATGTGATAAAAGAGAGACAACAACAGAAATTTAAGATTTCTTGAAAGCTTGCAGTAATATTCAGTCATATGCCCAATCTCGTATATCTATGTCTGTTAATCTGAGCAACAGATTTGATGATAAAAATAGATAATATATCAATCATTGTTAATCAGCTATTCTTGTTTAGAAAATCTGTAACATATGCATTGTTGTATGTTACCCTGTTTCTGTCTTTGTTTTTGTTTTTCATGCTTTTGTTTTTACTCTTCAGAATAAAATAAAATTATAATTAAAAAAACAAATGTTGATCAAAAGTGTCATAGGAAGTAAACTATTTCAAGTCAAAATCTGCCTGGGAAGCAAGGCATGGCTCACTTCCTGAGGAGGGGAGCTTGGTGGGGTGTGTACACCACAACGGCACCCTGCAGCTTTGCACCCCTCAGGCAGGCCCACGTCATTTATTCTGCTTAGGCTCTCTTTCCCTAGTACACATGGCCGTAAATAATGAACATTTTCTTCTCCAGGGCTCAGGACAATTTGTAATCTGTTAGCTTGTGCCACATCCTAAAATTTATGGCATAGATTTTAGCAAGGGTTTGGATGTCAGGAGTGAAAGGAAAATCTTTACTGGACTTTTCTGGTTGCTGCAGTATTGAAGGTTCATGACAAAGCAGAAATGGAAATTGGTGTGGATCTGCTTCTGTTTTAGGTTGTCAGTCATAGTTTTGACAGGGAATCATTGCAGAGTTACACTAAATACAGGAAATGAGGAATTTCAATGTTTTCTTCCACAAAAGAAGTATGCACCACTGACTGAAAGTTTGTATTTGTCTGTGAGACGTGAGCCACGTGGTTAAGACTCCCCTCGTGGGAATCACAGGGATTCTATGAGGAACCAGTTTGAATATGATTTGGTAGTATTTTTTATATAGGGAGGATAAATGTAACTCCTAACAGGCTGGATGTCACATAGGCCAAGTGTGTGCTCCACAAAATCAAGGAAAGAATTCTAAGGAACAACAGAGGTTAACAGTAGCAAAAAATTATTGAGAGAGAAAGAGCATCTGGGAGACAGGAGGGTACCTGGAAGGGGTTTCCAATAATGTAACTTCTCAAAGGAAGTTTATAGAACAAAATCATGAGGTGAGTACAACGTCAAAACAATGGTCAAGGGCCAACCATATAGCTCAGCAGATAAAACACCTGCTTAGGCAGACTCAGGAACCAGGCTCGACCCCAGCAGGCTGTACCAGCCCCATCCCCAGGGCACACTGAACAATTGAGACTGGGTGTGGTGGCGTGTGCCTATAATACCAGTACTTGGGAGGCTGAAAACAGGAGGATCACTATGAGTCCAATCTGTGTAGTAAGACTCTGCAGACCCCGTACTAAATACATTTAAAAACAAAAAAAACAATGTTCAAGGGCCAGGGATATAGCCCAGTGGCCTAAGACTGCCTAGCAAGCACAAAGTCCCAAGTTCCATCCCTAATACAAAAACTAAAAAATAAAATAAAAAGATATCCACTTAGGTAATATTGACCCAAAGAGGAAAAATGTCACAGAGCAAGCATACATGGAAAGAATAATAACCTCTTAAGGAAGATGTGAATCGAAAGGGCCTGGTCCCCCACCTGGGTGACCGGTATCTAACTAGTCTTTATTGGACAAGGTGATACAAATTATAGTATAATCTTCAGTTTCTTGCCTATCTCTTGGTGCTGTAAGTATGTTTGGTCATACTGCCTTTACCTTGAAACCTAGCTTTCAACAGAAACATCTCCACGCCCAGTTGTAATGTGTTCTCCGTTCTGCACTGGTTCCCTGGAGGACTGAGGCGTGTCTGACTGCCTATAATATTTCTACTGTCTATAATATTTTTAGTGATCAAAAGCACAGACTGGATTGGAAACAGAACTCTCCTAAGCTCTACCAATTGAAAAGTTGCCTAAAACTTTCAAGCACACTGTGCTCATACATAAGGTGGAATTAACATTACCCACAAAAAGTTCTTGAAACATGTAAATGAGAATTTAAATGGGTATTTCTGAATCCAATGAGGAAAACAAAATACGTAAGTAATAAACATTTTCTGCAAACACAATCACTTTATTGCTACTTTTACTCATGGAGATACAGAATCATGACATTGAGTAAAAGAAGGTCCAGGGGATAAGGCTCATAGAATAGGGATCACAAGTAACTTTTCTTTAACTCCAAGAATAGCAAAAGGTGCACACGTGAACAAAATAAAGATGAAGAAACCCTGTTAACCATCCTGTGCAATCTACGTGAGGCTTAGAAATGTTCGAATATTACACATATTCCGTGAAGCTATTTTTTATTTTTAATCAATAAATTAATTGGTACAGGGTGCAGGCTGGACTCAGTGATCCTCCCGTCTTAGCTTCCTCCCAGCTGGGATTACCACGCCTGGTTTCAGGGCCAGAACAGCATGCCTGGGGTTCCAGGGCCACCTCGGCCTGCGGTCCCGGGGATAGAACTCCGGTCCTTGCGCTTGCCAGGCAGCCACTTAGACTGCTGAGCTCTCTCCCCAGCCCTCAGTGAAGCTATTAGAGCAAGCTACAGTCTCCAAATGTTGGGCATTTCTAATGGGCAATAGCAGTATGAGACGGTTAATGACATGGTAGAATGAAAGGAACAGCACAGCACAAGCTGCACGCTGCAGACCTAGCCTTACTTAATCCTCACAGTGCAGAAGCTCTCAGTGGACACTAGTTAACGTACATAAATTACATTAGTGGAAACTTAAACATAAAGTTTAAAACAAATGCTTTCGTTTCCTAAATTCTGATCTCTCTCACTCGGGAAGTACCTCTTACATAAATATTTTAATGCCAAGATATTTTAGTGACATTGTGGAATATTTTGATAATATTGACAATACTATCCTTGAGAAATAGGTGTCAGGCTGAATACATACCAGCCTTCTTCTAATGGGCTTCAAGAGCCGACCTTGTTTCTCCTCTTTTGCCTGACACCTCTTCAGCCTTCTCATAGAGCACCTTGACCACTGTGCCAAGGCTCCACAGGCTTTCATCATTTTTCTTTTGCATTTCCACCATCAAATTCTGTCTCATCTCATCCGAATGCCCTTGTCTTCAACCCACGTCTAATAGTTTACCCTTATCCAAATGCAGGTCTTCGGGAAGCAGGCACAGCACTACCAGCGTTGGTTCTTCTGGTTTTCTGTTTCTGTGCAGCAGCATTTGGTATCCTCTCACTTAATGCTCAGAGCAGCCTCGGGAAGATGCTGCAGTCACCAACTGACATCCACATCTAAGTCATCATCCCCCTAAGGTTGTTCTTTCTCCACGTTGCTCTATCTACAGGTAGCACATGTGTTGATAATTTCACATATGTGTTTTTAAATAGCCCTGGTCTTATTTTGCATTCAACCATGTCATACCACCAACATTCAAAGAATGAATTGATATTTTTTTATTACATGTATTCCCATTTTGACAATACCTCCTCTCATGTTTTACCCTTCAACTACTATACTATCATGCATTTCCCCAATGCATCTTTCTTTGCATGTTTATTTTATAAAGCCAGTTTCTCTGGTGTGAACAGTGAACATGTGTGTCTTAGTTATACATATAGCTCTATGTAGGAGAAGACATAGGGATTGCAGAAGGCCCATAATAAATAGTTGTTGAACAGGCAACTGAGTGATATCAAAGTAATACTATCTATCTAATACATAAACATATAATGCCTATCTTCCATAGCCAAGGGATGGCTCTCTTAGTCAGAAAAACTAACATAAATGGAACAAGTTTTAAGGCTCTGTATACAGACTATACATAAAAATATATAATCTACAAATGAATTAATAACTTGTTGATTGACTGTGGATATAGTTTTATAATTATCTCTATGATGTAGTAAGTAAACTAAAATATGTGTAATAGTTATAATATGGCAGACATGTATTTCTTATTCATATCAATTCCAAAAAATAGGGGCCGGGGAGATGGCTCAGTGGAATAAGTGCTTCCCTGGCAAGCGAGAGGGCCTGCGTTCAATCCCTGGTTTTGAAAAAAAAAAGAAAGAAAGAAAGAAAGAAAGAAAGAAAAAGAAAAATTCCAAAAACTACATTCCATGTGGTGAATGGCTATTTTCCAAGATGTGACTTAAAATTTCATGACCTGTACATTTTTGAGTTTAATATTTTCAGCATATATATAGTTGTCTTGATCAAGGCTTTCTCTCATCTAGTTGATGTAAAATATTGCTATATGGAGTAAATAAATGCATTTAGATATAGAAGCCATATTGTCTTACTTATTTGCCTAAATTTAAACTTAGAATTTGTAGTTTTCTTTTCTGAATGTCAAAAACATTGCTTAAAAGTTGTCATCATTTTGTTCATAAATAATGTATCCAGAGAATCATGCATGATTCATGATTACTCGGAATTATTTCTGGAATCATTCCTGTTGTTTTTATATTTAGAAAATCCTTATGTTGATGCTTTTTCTATTGATATATTATCCATTATCAAAAAAATGTCATTTGTAATCAAAAAGAAATCATCACTCTCTGAGAAGCAAATGAGAAAGTACAGATATTTATTATATGTATCCTTTAATATTAAAGAATGTAACAGAGGAGATGGAAGGCCAAAACAAATAGAAAAATTAGGGCAAATGTAAGGTGATATCGGGCAATGAGTGTAACTCCCTAAATGTGCAAGCAATAAAATATCCTGTAAATAAGTTACTCATTAAAAACACCACTGTCGGGCTGGTGAGACGGCTCAGTAGTCTAAAGCACCTACTTAGAACAAGCTTAGCAAAGCACA